>OU612045.1:81202295-81401740 GCA_914767935.1 Coremacera marginata | reverse complement strand
CTTCTGTTTGCTTATATTCTGCTCACACCTGACCTCTTTCTTGCTGCTCCAATTTTCTTTTTTTTTCCAGTTCAGTATTGCGACGTTTGGCGATATTCATTCGTATACAAATTCAATAATACAATACATCAATAACATAATATAATACTTAATATATACAATATAAGCTATTTGAAAGACCTAGGAGAGGGGCGCGAAAATAATAAAACCATCTGTTCAAGTTTAGAAAAGCACGCTTGACGGCGCGCGCCTAACAGGCTAAAAAGTATAGATCGAGGACGTTTAAAAAAAAATTGTACATATTCTTAAGACATATATTAAGTGATTTATAAAAAAAAAAAAAAAAATTCGATTCTCAAAGAAAAATATAGATGAAATGTCCATTAAAGCTAGAGATTACTTGCATTGTAAATTGCCAGAAACCGAGATTTCTGGAAACTCTCTAAACTTAGCAGAGGAACTTTAAGACGGTAAAAGTGACAATTTGTTGAGGCAAATTAGTAAAGTAACAATGACTGCACACAAAATATCTAGGGGCAATTATTATTGTGATGATATGAAAAAGTTCGATGGTGATCCAAAAAAGTGTAGGAATTTTGTAAGTAGTTGAATTTTATAAAAAAGAGTATGACATTCATTCTACAATTGGTCTAACAATTTTAGGTTGAGAACATTAAAGCTAATGTTCAATGAACAATTCATGCAATCTGTCAATGACTTGAGGTTGCAGATAACTTTTCTAGTGATAACTTAAACCCCCTTAGAATGTTGCCGCTCCAATACGGCAGTAGAAAAATGAAAGTATTGAGAAGATAAATAATAACGAAGAACAAACTCGTTGATTTATTGATTTAAGTTGAGTTAGTTTTAATATCTAAAACACAATATGTTCTTTAAGTTCATATAAAATAAGTTTAACACAGATGCTTACTTATTCGTCTTCTCCCCAATACCGTTCGTAAAATACTGAAGAACGACAAAATCCGATAAATAAGTTTTCTGTTCGTTTCGTTTGTTTGTTTAGGTCAGAGTTGCATTTTAGTACTCAAACAAGTGTTGCAAATAAAATAAAAAAAGTACGTTAAATTTAAAATTCAGTTATGTAATACAAAAGAAAATAAAAATATCATAAGTCAACAACACAGAACTTTGTTTCAAATTTCAAGCCGTTTTACTTTTCGAACTGTTACTAGGGGTGGGCATTTAAAAAAAAAGACCTCCGTTTCGGATAACCGGTTTTATCAATTTGAGGTTTTCACTGAAACTGTAAACCTAAGAAAAACACCGGTTTTCCCAAACACTGACTTTTTTAAGAGATTTTTAATAAAAAGCAGTAAGTTTTCTTTAAGGAATTAATTTTTAAGCTGAGTTAGAAGATTTTGACTAAATTTTTTAAAAACTAGTAAGGAATGGAGCTCCGGCAGGGTATCGAAACTCATGTGCAAAATTTCAAGACATTTCTTTAAGTTTTGTGGATTTCTAAGAGATTTTACATTAATAAAAATGCCACTTTGTATGGGAGCTATGCGTGGTTTTCATCCCATTTTTTCAAATTTCATAGTCAGGATCGACTTTAAAGATCAAAGCTGATTGCAAAACTTTTAAGGGATTTCCTTAATTTTTGTGGATTTTTAAGAGATTTACTGTAAAAATAAAGTCGCTCTCTATGGAAGGTAGTTGTGTTTTCATCATATTTGGCTCATTTTCGAACTTGATCTTAATTTTTTTTAAAAAAAATTAAATTTCATCGTGATAACTTTAAAATTACGGCTGTAATCGTGTCGACAGACGGACAGACGGACAGACAGACGGACACACGGGAATCAACTAAGGAGGTGATGCTGATCAAATAAAAATGTACTTTTCTATACCTGCCACGCCTCCTTATTGGCGTTACAAACGGAATGACAAAGTTACTATACCCCTTACGCAGTACGCGTTGGGGTATAAAAATTTATATTTTCTATTTTTTGCAAATGATTAAGAATTTAAATATTTATTACAAAAAAAAAATATTCGAATAGAATACGCATTCAATATATACTTCTGAAAGCATACAGAACAAGGTCTTTAAAAAAAATCAAGAGTGTTTTTTTCAATATTTGTTAACATATTTATTTGTACATTGAAAAGCTTATAACAAAAGGTACGCTTGAGATCATATTAATTTTTAATTGAATAGCGATTATATTGTTGTTTACTACTTCCACACAAACTAGGCGTTGAAATAAACTAGCTATACGGGATGTTTTTTCCACCAGTATGATTCATAAGAGAATACAATAAAATTTTTTGGATTTTCATGTGACCGAATTTTAGCAAAAGTGATTTATTTCAGACATTATTAAGAGTTATTGCTTTTAACCTTCTTTGGATTTTTTGTAACATCGGACTGTAACATCGTCAAATCTTATTGAATTCCCTTATGAATCATACTGTTGGAAAAAACATAGTTATCTGGCAAGCAACTTGCGAAAAAGTCTATGAAAAACCAGCTCTTCAGAAAAGGCCCAAATTTTCAGTTATATACAGACCAATATTTTACGATTTAAGAATCGTAAACAGTATGTAGAACTAAACGGTGTGAAAATCTAGGTTTGAAAAGTAGACCCAAAAATGGAAATTAGATTTTACAATTGTATTTATAACTGTGTAAATAATGTCAAAACGAAAAATTACTACTCATATAAGTTTTAAAATCAAAATGTAGATAAAACTATTTTTTAATAATGTGCTATTAGCAAAAAAAAATTTATGTGACCACGTTTAAAACTGCAGACTGCGATGGAAAAGAATACAGCTTGATTGGCGTCACAACAAAAATTTTGAATTCTGTTATAAAAATTTTAAATTTTATTAAAATATAACTTGATTGTAAATATTACTTTAGTTGTTTAAAAACACTAGGCGCCAAAGTCCAACAAAATTTCTGTGATCCACATGCCACTAATTTTTTCTTATGGACCATATCGTGTTGATGTCATTCTAAACACGGATATCACAATAATAAAATTTTCTATGGATAGATTTTTGAGATATGATTTTTTGAAAAAATTTCACCTTTTTCCAGGAAATAGCAACCTATCTCAAAAACGAATTACCAATTTAAAAAAAAAAAAATATTATATCAAGTCAATTAAATGGCCTACAAATGCTAAGAACAAACTTTGTCATTTGGCTCAATTAATTTGACGGAATTAGAAGAATTCGGGGAATTTTTTTTTTTTTTTTTTAAAATCAAGTCGAATAATGATTCAAAAATCTTCAAAAAAAATCTAAATTAAAAAAAAAACTCATTTTATCATTTTTTACGTGAAGATAGTTCTTTGAAGAAAAAACACACTGCCTTTGAGGAAAATTCATGGTAGAATAATGAAGTTATAGACCATTGAGTGAAGTTACCGAAATTCTACTCTTTTATGAATTTTTCATTTAATGCCGGTTATTTTTAACGAAATATTAAATATCTACATAAATCCTTAAAAAGTACAGAATAAAAAGAATACCAAAAAAATATTGTCTTAAATAGGAAAGGAAATAAGATACCGATGTTGAATTAGAAAGCGATAAAATAAGTTCAGAAAAGTGTTCGAAAATTAAATTGTTTGGCAATGGCAAACTAAAAAAATGATTTTTTCCCTTTTTTTTCGATTATATTCAGAATCAGTTTCTAATGAGAAACCAAATATAATCGTTCATCATATTTGAATACCAGGATCCCTGATAGCGTCTCTCCGTGGATTTCATTTGTTGATCAAAACGTCCACCGTGTTCGTCACTGACGTCACCAAGGTTTGGGGGAAAAATCTAAGAGAGAATGCAGGAAGTGGATCTTCAAGGACATGTTTGCGCCTGTTGTAAGAATGATAAGAACGGGAAACCTGCATAAGAATAGGTACTAAAGTTAAATTCGTGAACAATTGTTTCGTGTTTTGGATTCCTACTGTTACCCAACAAAAACAGATACAATCAACCGAAACGAATTCCTTGCAGCTTCCACTCAAGCCTTTCACTCAAAAGCAGGTATGCGAAAAGGGTACGCTATAAGCAACTAAAAAAATAAAAAAAAAAAAAAATACAAAAGAAAACCTGTTTGACCTGTTTTACGTCAGCAACAAAAGAACAGGGAAAAATCTAGCGTATCAAACGAATCTAACAACATACTGAATTTTTAGCTTTACCTGCTTGTAGCGTACTCTTTTTCGTATATCTAACTCTGAGTTAAAGGCTTGAGTGGAAGCGAATAAGACCTCTTTTTATAGATATACATATATAGATATACTTATATAGATATATATATATCGACAAAAAAAGGACAAAATAATTTGTAAACCATTGCCAAACAATTTAATTTTCGAATACTTTTCTGAACTTATTTTATCGCTTTCTAATTCAACATCTGTATCTTATTTATGTAAGTCAATATTTTTTGGTATTCTTTTTATTCTGTACTTTTTAAGGATTTATGTAGATATTTAATATTTCGCTAAAAAAAAGTTTTTAATTAAGAATTAATTTCAGATGTGTTTATATTAAATTAACCGGCATTAAATGAAAAATTCATAAAAAAACTAGAATTTCGGTACCTTCACTCAATGGTCTATAACTTCATTATTCTACCATGAATTTTCCTCAAAGGCAGTGTATTTTTTTTCTTCAAAGAACTATCTTCACGTAAAAAATGATAAACTGAGATTTTTTTCAGATTTTGAGAACATCGAAGTTATAACGTATCGCCACTGGATTGAGTTCTTGTTAACGTCTACATAGTCAAATTTTCATCAACTGTTGGTCAAACAAAATAGAACAAAGTGAAATTTTTATGCATTTTTAATTTTTATGAAAATTGGCTAAAAACATGTTACATAATTTATGAACAGCCCCCTAGTAATAAAAATCGATATCAATAAGTAGCCTAAAATTTTTTTTTTGTTTTGTATTTGAATGTAGTTTCAGAAAAAATTAAAGAACATTATGCCAAACTATTTTCGATAAGTTATGAATGTTTATAAATTAAAATCTATGTTTTCCAAAAGTCCAACCTTTCGATTTTTTTTAATTTTTCTCAAAATTCTACCCGTAACTTTCAAGCCAGAGTTCAAGATGTGATCACAATTTTATCTATTTTTTCGAATATTAAAAATTTTTCTTACTATTAAATTATTTATAATTCCGATAATAAATAAATAGACGATAGTAAACATCTTCCAAAAAGTTTAAAACAATTTTCTGTTTAAGGGTTTGAATTATATAAATCAGCTTAAAATATTTCTATTATCATGAAATTTTTATAACTCTAATAATTTTTCAATTATTAATTAAGAGTTATATTTTTGTGCTCAAGGTTTATGTTGCTTTCTGAAGAAAACAACCAACAACAACAACAATACCCTTTGTATAGAGTGGCAATAATACAGCAGACTAGGCTGCTGTTTCGTTGGCCGCTACACCAACTCATCAGTAGCCTTTATAAAGGGTGATTTTTTAAGAGCTTGATAACTTTTTTTTAAAAAAAAAACGCATAAAATTTGCAAAATCTCATCGGTTCTTTATTTGAAACGTTAGATTGGTCCATGACATTTACTTTTTGAAGATAATTTCATTTAAATGTTGACCGCGGCTGCGTCTTAGGTGGTCCATTCGGAAAGTCCAATTTTGGGCAACTTTTTCGAGCATTTCGGCCGGAATAGCCCGAATTTCTTCGGAAATGTTGTCTTCCAAAGCTGGAATAGTTGCTGGCTTATTTCTGTAGACTTTAGACTTGACGTAGCCCCACAAAAAATAGTCTAAAGGCGTCAAATCGTATGATCTTGGTGGCCAACTTACCGGTCCATTTCTTGAGATTAATTGTTCTCCGAAGTTTTCCCTCAAAATGGCCAACTTTTTGTTGCCAAAAATGGAAGAACTGAACTTGGTTGACATGTGGTTTCAACAAGATGGCGCTACATGCCACACAGCTCGCGATTCTATGGCCATTTTGAGGGAAAACTCACAGGCATGTTGTAGTTTTAGTTGTTGTTCTTCTATTATTCACTGTCCGTCTTAGTTGCAGCAACCTGCTGCTATTAAACTATGACGTCATGAAATATTTTTTGTTTGAAAACTAAGATTTTTTTTTATATTTTATTGTGTGTGTAAACACACAAATTAATCATAATTTTTTTTCAACGGCCGTGCTCTGCCAGACAATTAATTTGTAAATTTATTCGGCCTCTTTTCATAAGTTTTTGTGTTATTTTTTAACTCTAATAATTTTTCAATTATTAATTAAGAGTTATATTTTTGAGCTCAAGGTCTATGTTGCTTTCTGAAGAAAACAACCAACAATAACAACAATACCCTTTGTATAGAGTGGCCATCATACAGCAGACTAGACAGCTGTTTCGTTGGCCACTAAACCAACTCATCAGTAGCCTTTTGATATAACTTCGAAGAAAAGAGCTTACACCGAATAAGTGTGAATCTGAAAATTCGAAGAACTTTAGCTGCTTTTCGTATCATTTGTGTGTACAATGTAATTCAGAGTAATTTTCTTTTGCCACTCTATACAAAGAGTATTGTTGTTGTTGTTGGTTGTTTTCTTCAGAAAGCAACATAGACCTTGAGCTCAAAAATATAACTCTTAATTAATAATTCAAAAATTATTAGAGTTATAAAAATAACACAAAAACTAATGAAAAGAGGTCGAATAAATTTACAAATTAATTATCATGAAATATTTTTAGTAATAATTATATTAAAAATAATTGTAATTTTTCATACATTTAACGGCCTCCGAGAGTTTTTAAAATAAAGACATAATTTTAAAAAATTTTTTAAGCTGTATTTCATATAATACCATACATTTTTTAAATCATTAAAGTATAACTATTGAAGATTTATCCCTGAAATTTTGGTCTAAAAATATTTGTCAATAAGGAATTAAAGAGCAATGCCGCAAAGGACCTTAAAAAATTGCGGTGAGCAAGATATCTGTAGATTGGTTTAACTGAAAAAAAAAAATTTGTTTTCAGCTTAGTAAAGAGTTCCTGGGCGTTTAGTCGTTCGATTTTTTTTTTTTTTTTTTTGATGCATACTTTTTGATTTATAACCCAAAACGACCTCAATTTTGTGCACAAAAAATAAAAAATTTTCATTTTACGCCTGCCATTTTGTCAAAAATTAATATTTTTCAAAAATCAACGATTAAACGCCCCAGATATTTTTAAGGAACATTTTATCCAAATTTTTTTTTTAAAAAGTCAGGTGTGAGCTGAATATGAGTAAGCAGAAGGCTTACTGAATGCACCCGAAATCACAGACGACGGGTTGATAAAATAAATTTTAATTTTTATCAAAAAATATTTTTTTTTAGTTTTTTCTTAAAATACGGTTTTACTATTTCTACTCAACATTTCTGCAAAAATACTTAGCCTACTTTTATGTTTATGGTCTAGATTTTTTGTGATGAATATCTCTAAACGAAAAAAATAGAGAATACTTTTATTCATTAAAAGTGCCGAAAATCTTGTTTTGAAACTTTAAACACGTTTTTCTCAAACAGGTTTCTTAAAATCGGTGTGCAAGATTGCGCAATAACTATTGAACCGATTTGCTTCAAAATCGCAGAGTAATTAAAAAATACATTTTTAAGGGTCTGTCTTTGAGTTTTTTTTAAAAGTCCTCAAAAAATTTTGACAGCTACTTTTGTCAAAAAATTGTAGGCCTTTTGTTGAATTTTGACTTTGCGTAGCACACTGTAATAATTGCGGCCAAAACTAACTTGTATTTTTTTTTAATATTATGACTTATTATATATCAATCGACAGATAATTTTTCAACTAAAAGAATTTTGCTAAAATTTTGAAAACACGTGAAGATGTGGATACACAGCATGAGCTGAAAATTGATTATTTTTTCTGTGATTTTCCAATTTTCGTTTTTGCATTTGTAAGGTATACAAATAAAATATCATAACTCTCGAACGAGATATTCAAAGTATATAAAATTGTATATTTTTGAAAAATATAGAATCTAATGCTTTTGGTAGTGCTTCTTTTTAAAGAAATTCTTCAATAAGATCAGATATAAAATTAGTTTGAAAAATAGAATTTTTCAAGAAATTATTAAAATTTCTGAAAATTTCAGCAGTGATGAGGAAAAAAAGAATTTTTTGATTTTGCTTAAATTTTCAAAAAGTGATCTTTTATTTATTATAAGCTGAGTAAAAAAGATGGAGGTGCGATTTTGCGTTTTTGTCTTTAATTCAATTATATTTTATGGCAGTTTTCGCCTTAAATGAAAATTTGTAAATTGAGTCATTTATACATACTTTGTGAGTCTGCTGTGGGATAAATTTTAAAATGAAATGAATCGTATTTGATAGTTTTAGAAATTTTTAAATAATTATATTTTCAATATGAATTTAATTATTTAAATCCAGTCTTTATTTCAAAAGTTATTCAACATTAAAAATTGCAAATTTAGTGATGTTAAATATACTGAAATTGATAAATCGGAAATTATTTTCAACTTTTAGAGTGAATAGCTCCAAATACAATTTTTTGTTTTTTTTTAATTTTTTTATATGTTATTTATCAACTTATTTAAAAAATATGTTGAAAAGATGGAGATGCAATTTTGCGTCAAATACGAGCACTTTCAATGCAACCCTCACCGTTTGAAGCTATTAAAAGTGTAATATAGTATATGAGTTAGAGAGAGAACATTTTAAATGAGAGTATATATGATCGAAGAGCCCCATTAAATATTAATATTAATATATTAAATATTAATATTACAAAATTTTTGAATGCGCACCTTTTTAAAAAATCGTACTGCATAGTTTTAGGACGCGAATTATTTTTGATATCAGTCATTCTGATTCTCAAAAACATATGGTTTATGCCGTTATCCTTAAAATAAACAAAAGTATTTTTACCTAATTAAATCAAAATCTTTCAAAGTTATCATATTTATCAAAAAGTTCTCAGTGCAGTGAAGTTAACCAGTTTTAAAATATTAAAGATATTAATAAATTTTTTGCTAACAAAACTTTGTTTTAAAAAAGGCACCACCACTTTTTATTAGAGATGTTTCCAATTTATGGAAACAATCAAGGATTTATTGTACAAATAAAAAGCAAGAGGAGAATATAGAAAAATTTTTAAAATCTTACTATTCAGTGCCTTGTTACTCTTAAAGTACTTCTAATTTGTGAAGCATACTTTCAGGGAAAGTAAGTTCTTTTATTCGAAGATAGATCAAAGCTTTCTAACTACTCAAAGATTTTGTTGTGCTAGTTGTTGTTGCTCTTCTATTTCACAGTCGATCTTAGCTTCAGCAGTTAGCTGATATTAAACTATGACGACATGAAGATTTGTTTTGAAAACTTAGATTTTTTATTTATTGTGTGTATACACACACAAATAATCATGTTTTCAACGGCCGGGGTCTGCCATAGAATTCATTTGTAAATTAATTACGACCTTCTTTCATAACTTGTAAGTTATGTGTTTATAGAACTGCTAAATATGCTTCACAAATTAGATCAACTTTAAGCTGCTTTCATATCATTTGTATTCTCATACATGCAATTCAGGGTAATTTACTAATTGCATTCGTGAAACAAGTAGAAAATTAAGAGCTTAGTGGATCACAGCAAGAATCACGAAAAAAAGGCTACTGATGAGGTGGTGTAGCGGCCAACGAAACAGCTGTCTAGTCTGCAATGTGATTGACACTCTATAATAGGGTATTGTTATTGTTAGTTGTTTTTCCTTCAGTTATTTTCTTCGGAAAGCAACATTGACTTTGAGCTCGATAAAATATACCCTTTAATAATTGAAAAATTATTGGAGTTATATAAACACATAACTTATTTTATCTATAGCTAATTTCATAAATTCAACGGACACAGTACCAGTAGAGGCATACGGAATATATCAGCCACACTAGATACTCCTACTTTTAGAAAAACTGAAACCAAAGGGGGTAGAAAACCAGTGAATTTTGAAGAAGCATCCAGTCGAACAAAGCGCCGAAAAGTTCAGCAATTAATCAATGAAAAATCACCAAAAGAAATTTAAAGTGCAGCGAGTTTATTAGCCAAAAGGAAACTTGTTGAGTCGACAAATCAATTAGGCTATTCACAGTATAAGTACACAAGCCTGTTTAATTTACGATTTGTTCTTTCTACGCCAACTTACGTAAGCGTATTTTTCTTTGTTGTTGTAATACATGCAAACGCAAATACGCAAACACGCGTAAATAAAAGTAGCCCTTCGACGTGTTTTTTGTGTCTAGTATTTTTATGCCCTATCTACAGCATATAAACCAGGGCTTATCAAAATCATTGAATACGGCAAGCACATACTGAGGTGCTCACAGTTTCAAAAATAAGAAATGCTATAAATACGCTTTGTTAATATACGTTTAATCTGTGAATAGCCTAAGTGTCTGACACCATTTCAAGCACTTAGCCTATATTATGACTTGAAATTATCGATAAGGCGTTATAGAATATTGCGTTCGGTTGTTAACAGTCTTCATCCGGAATGTTTTCCTGATTACAAAATAATTGAAACACACAAAAACGACCTTGTACCAAAGCCTATTATATAATAGTTTCAGAAGTATCAGCTGAAGTAAGAATGCAGGTTTTGCTTAATCAATCTGCTTCAAGTTTATTAAAAATAATTGAAATAAGAAATATTAGTTGTGTTCTTGAATGCAAATATGGCTTTGATGGTAGTTCCGGTCATAGTGCTAACAAACAAAAAAATTTCCTGACTGATGAATTCTTGCTTATTGTTGCAATGGTTCCTCTGAAAATGACTAATATTGATAGCCATGGAAAAGTATGATTGAACAAAATCCCATCACCTGTGTTTAACTTATTTAACTTAATTTTATGCAAGAAAAACCTTCATTAATTCATAATGTTGAAATGGATTTAATGGAGCAAATATCCATTTAAAACAAAAGTCTGCCATTTAAAATAGAAGTTATTGATTTTAACGTTGAAATTAAATATAGATTGTATTTAACAATAATTGGTGGTGCAGTTACAAACGTTTTGCCACATAAATGTTGCTGATGCCCGACATCAATGAAATGAGCGACTCCATGTGTAATGAATTCTTTTCATTGCATGCAAAGAACTATATACGAAAGGCATCTACAATATGGATTATCTACATTGCATGCATGGATTAAAAGTTTTGAATGCCTTATTCATATTGCAAACAGGAAGCCTCTCTAATGCTGACAGGTACGCGGCGAACAAACAAACGAATTTTTTTAGAGCAAAAAATAAAAATACAAAAAGGGTTTGAGATAAAATGGGTCTTATTATTGATAAAGTAAAACTGCCAGAAGGTTTTTTTCAAATATTGAAATGGTGTATGAAATAACTAACATAAATATTTGTTTACTAAAAAATTTCAGTTTGATTCTGAGAACACTGTCAAGCGGCAAAAAAATAAATACTACAAAGTTCAGTACACTTTTAAAGGATACTTTTAAAATCTGTGTAGATATTGCAATCGAGATGTTATGGCTGCATTACTGTAAAATTCAGATCCTCTCATTTCTTCGAACATATTTCCAAAGCAAAAGGAAATGATTATAAAGATTTATTGTCATATATTATAGAATAAAGTACAGATGTTCATGCAGAGGTTCATAATAGCTTCATTTCTGATATAAATTTTGAAGATTTTGTTTCAAGTGACACTTCGGATGAAACAGATTAACTACAGTCATTCTAATACATAATTTTTTTCTATTTGTAATTTAACTTTCATTTTTATTTTCTTTTTTATATATAAAATATATGAATATATTATTTTATTAAACATTTTTTTAATAGTTAGTTAGTTAAATAGATGGCGCCAACAACCGTAAGTCGGTTTCCGCCTGTTGTAAGAAATTGCGCCAGCCATTTCTGTTTTGCACTTGCTGGCGCCAGTTGGAAGCTCCAAGTTTCGTCAGGTAGTCCCCCACTTGGTCCCTCGAAAGGGATGCGGTCGTCCTCTTCTGCGTTGCCCGCCGCTGGGTACCGAATCGAATATTTTCTTATATGGGGGAGAGGTCCTTCCCGATTTTAACTGCGCTGCTGGTGTTGCTCAGTGTCATTCTGCATAGACGGATTAATTTTGCAGGTATACCATACTCAAACATGGTGGAGTATAGGTGATTCCTTATTGGACTGTAGAAAGCGGCTTTGAATTCGACAACAAGATCGTGGTGTCGATTTGCTTCTCATCTGCCGATTTGCTGTCATCCATAATTGGGGTTGTTTTCGGGATATTATCTCTACTGGCAGGATGGTTGTCATCATCGCCATTCAGAAGACTAGAGAAGTGTTCCCTCCATAACGTCAGTGTACTCTGAATATCTGTCACTAGATTCCCTTTTTTCATCCTTGCAGAAAGAGGCCCTGGTTTTTGATCCGTCGGCCAGGCGTCTTATCTTTTCGAAAAACTTTCGGGCCTCGTTCCTGTCACCATGCATCTCAATCTTCTCACACTCGCGCTTTTCTGCCTCTCTTTTTTTCGCCTGAAAAGACGACTCTCGTCCCTCATCTTTTCTCTGTATCGCTCCTTAGCAGCACGCGTTACAACCAACTGCAGGGTGGCTTTGAAGGCGGCGTTTTTCTCTGCAGTGGCGTCGCGACACTCTTGGTCGTGCCACTGGTTTTGGCGGGGACGGTGCGCATATATCGTCGATCGGAGCAGTGCTTTCTTGAAGCAGGAGTGAGAGTCGAGTGGCAAAGGCTTCGGCTGTCCGTTTTGATTGCAGCTTGTCGACGTCTAGCTTTCGCTGTGTAAGATTGCTCGCGTTCTTTGCAGCGCACAGACGTGTACGGATCTTAGTTGCGACAAGATAATGATCCAAGTCTATGCTAGCATCACGGATCATGCGTACATCTAATACACTGGAAGAGTGCCTTCCGTCAATCAAAACGTGATCAATTTGGTTGCGCGTTTTTTGGTCAGGGGACAACCAGGTGGCCTTATGTATATTGAGATGCTTGAATCTAGTGCTACTTATAACCATGTTTTGTGCTGCGGCGAAGTCAATCATGCTCATTCCGTTATCGGATGTGTTGTCGTGGAGGCTGAACTTTCCGACTGTTGAACCAAAGATGTTTTCCTAGCCCAACTTAGCGTTGAAGTCACCAAGCACAATTTTTATGTCGTGACGGGTGCAGCGTTCGTAGGCGTCTTCAAGGCGCTCGTAGAAAGTATCTTTGATCTCATCGTCCTTGTCCTCTGTCGGAGCGTGCGCACATATTAGGCTTATATGAAATAATTTAGCCTTGATGCGGATTATGGCAAGTCGTTCATTCACAGGAGTGAATCGCAGGACGTGATTCCGTAATCTCTTGCCAACTACAAATCCGCACCCAAACCCGTGCTTCTCCGCATGGCCGCTGTAGTAGATATCACAGGATGCTTGCCGAGAGCAACGCTGTCTCTTCTATCGCATTTCTTGGATTGCAGTGATATCAGCTTTGTATCTTTTCAAGATATCAAACAGTTGGATAGAGGCACCTTCCAAATTATGAGTTCGGACATTCCAGGTGGATATCCGTTAATCATTATCTGTTTTCCCCCTGGCGGGGTCGTCATCAGATTTGGGGATAATTTTTCTCATATTTCTTTTATAACTTTTCATTGAAATGGTTTTTTACGTGGTGGGCTTCAAACCCGACGCACAACCTATTTAAGGCTAGGAGACCCGCCGCTCAAATTAGCCGTCAAACTGACGGATGCCAGTTTGCCGTTGCCCAAGGAACACCACGTGGAGGTTTGAGTCGACTTTGGACGATTTCGACATGGATAATGCTGGCCTCGCCAGGTTGAGACGGTCAGACACGTTGCTATTTGAAGAATCGTCCCCCCTTTTCCCCATTTTTTTAATAAAGGATAAATGATCTCAAATTATTTTTTGTGTTGAAAATTCGGTGGTTTGAAAATTTGGTTTAAATTGGGTAGCACAAAAGAAAGTAAGCATATTTTATAAGAAACTTGAATTGCAAACCGTCTTTTTTATAAAATGTTTAAGTGAAAGTGTTTCGAAACGTGGGTAATTATTATTATTATTTATTTTAATGCTAAGCACATATGGCATTATAGCAACTAATATTCGACAAAATAAATATGATACAATTAATTTATGTACAATTAAATTTTATTAAAATGTAAAATTGTCAGGATTTCAGGTATATATAGATGCAATCCGGGTAGCTTCTTAGTAGTAAATAGAAGAATTGATTAGAGCGGTGCTCCTATATGCCAGGCTAGACGGATGAGGTCGAGCTCATACATGTGCTAGGCAAGACAGACGAGGTCTTGCTCTGGATAATCAAAATATATCTATAGCGTGTATATCTAGTATATAAATATGGATTAGAGCACAGCTCACACATGCAAAGCTAGTCGTACGACGTCAAACCGGCATATGCCAGGCGAGATGGACGTGATCTCGCTCTGGATAATCATATTTAACTACACAGCTAGATTGTATAAGTTGTGCACAACATCACAGGAAATATTTAGTATCCTTGGAAAGCATGATCCAGATTAATGGCGGTACTGTAGATAATCTAAAATATTAAATTTAATTGAGTAAACGGATTCATTTAAAGAAATTGCATCTGAAACAATTGGGGGTTATCCAAACAATGTATCAATTCAGGCTATTTTAAGCAAAGAATTAGTTGAGATAAAATACAGTTCTTTATGTTATTTTATTCAAATGAAGTGATTACGATAAAAGTACTCGGGTTTTAAGAATTGAAGTCTTATGAAGGGTACCTCAAAAACTGGTCTGACCCAGCTCATTTTTTGTAAAGACCATTGCTATAATATTGAAAATATTTGCGAGTGATTATAAAAAAACAAGGTATTTATTTTTTTTAAATACGAGATATTTAAAATTCGGGTTATATGGACGGTACCCCAAATAATGATCTGATTATAGCCATTATTGGTACGAATGTTTTTGAAGTGATTTTAGACAAAATATGAAATAGTTTTAAAAAATATTGAAGGAAACCAAAGATACATAGATTGTTAACATTGTCTTATATGGCAGGTAGGCGTGGTCATTGTCCGATTTAGCCAATATTTGGAAAGTTTCTTAACCTATATAAAAAAGTCGTCCACACCAAATTTCGGTGCTCTGCGGCAACTGCAAATAGTTTTGGCCACAGCTTATATGAAACAGTTACACTTTGCGTAGCCGCCATTTTTCTGCTAATTAATATTTTTGGAAAAACTTGACGTCAGACCCTCATATTAGGTTTAAACTCTCACCAACTTTTTTTTGTTTCAGATAAGACAAACTTAAAATATCCTTACTTATTTACTTTCTTAGGTGGCCGTAACAACCCGTGTCCGGGTTTCGGCCGACCTCAGCAGCTCTCGCCAGACGCCTCTGCATGGTCTCCCTCGTCGTCGTTGACCAGCGACCCTCGCCTCAAGCACCTTTTTCGCTGAAGCTTCGTCATCCATACGATGGACGTAGTCGCTGCACAGTTATACGCCAAACTACGTCAATGTCTTCGTAGAGCTCATACAGCTCGTGGTTCATTCGGATGCGATAGTCATCGCCGACTCGAACAGGACCGAAGATTTTGCGAAGAATTTTTCTCTCCAACACCCCCAGAGCGGCTGCGTCCGTTTTCGAAACTACCCATGCCTCAGCGCCATAAAGCAGCACAGGTAGAACGAGCGTCTTGTAGAGTGTTAGTTTTGTAGATCGGGAGAGGGGGTTTTGGAACTTAGTTGCTTACTGAGCCCGTAGTAGCACCTATTAGCAATTATTATTGTTCTTCGACTTATCTTCAGACTGACTTCGTTGCTGGTATTAATGGCGGTGCCAAGGTAAACGAACTCTTTGACTACTTCAAAGTTATAGTTGCCGGATGAAATGTGGGAGTCTAGACGCCGCGCTCCCTTATTTGTAGACAGCATATACTTTGTTTTACCCCCATTTATCGTCAAACCCACTTTGGCTGATTCCTTTTCAATAGCGGCGAAAGCAGCGGTAACATCTTTCTTGGTTCTGCCGACAATATCAATGTACGCAAGGAGCTGGACACCTTTATAGAAAACGGTCACCGGCCTTTCGTACGATCCCCTTCATGATGATGTTGAAGAGACCGCAAGACAGTGGAGCGCCTAGCCTGAAACCTCTTTCGGCATTAAAGGTATCGGAGAGGTCATTTCCTACCTTGACGGAGCTGCATGTGTTGCTCAACGTCATTTTGCAAAGTCTAATCAACTTTAGAGGTATACCGAACTCAGACATTGTTGCATATAGGCAATCCCTTCTCGGGCTATCGAACGCAGCTTTAAAATCGACAAAGAGATGGTGTGTGTCAATTTGATTTTTGTGGGTTTTCTCCAGGATTTGTCGTAGCATGAAAATCTGGTCTATGGTGGACTAACCAGGTCAAAAGCCACACTGATAAGGTCCAATCAGTGTTTTTGTAATCGGCTTTAATCTTTCACACAGTACGCTTGAGAGAACCTTATATGCGATGGAAATAAGACTGATACCTCTATAACTTACGCAGATTGTTGGGTCTCCTTTCTTAAGTATAGGGCACAGTACGCTGAGGTTCCAATCGTCGGGCATGCTTTCTTCTAGCCATATTTTGCTGATGAGCTGATGCATGCGCCTTATCAATTCATCGCCTCCGGTCTTAAACAATTCAGCTGGCGGGCCGTCAGCACCCACTGCTTTATTGTTTTTGAGTCGTTGGATTGCAACTCGAACCTCTTCATGGCTAGGGGGTAATACTGCCGTCATCGTTCCGTCATCGTTGATTGGTGGCACTGAACTGCGCTCTCCATGGGCGGCATTGGTGGTATCGTCGACAGTAAGTAAATTGGAGAAGTGTTGTCTCCACAATCTAAGCACAGACTATATATCCGTATTCAGATCTCCATTTTGTCTCTACAAGTGGATGCTCCGGGCATGAAACCTTCGGTTAGACGCTTAACCTGATGATAGAATTTTAATGCATCCTTCTTGTCCAGGTTTACCTCTAGTTCCTCACGCTCAAGCTTTTCCTGCTCTCTTTTCTTGCATCTGAAAAGGCGCCTCTCTTCCTTCCTCTTTTCGCGGTAGTTTTCTCGCACGGCTCGCGTTGCAGCTGACTGCATGGTTTTTCTATATGCAGCGTTTTTCATTGCTGTCGTGATGTGACACTCCTGATCGTACCATTGGTTCCGAGGTTGCGGGCGCCGGAAACCAATGACTTCTTCGGCGGCAGCGCGAATGGAGTGGGAAATATGCGCCCAAAGTCCGCCGGAGTCGTCGGGTCCAGAGGTTGGTTGGTTGAGCTTAACCGAGAGTTGAGCGGACAGGCTAAACAGGCTTCGATAGTCCGTTGTAATTACAGCTTAGCGACATCTAGCTTTCGTTTCATTCCAGTGCGTATGTTCTTCGCATTGCATAATCGCATGCGGATCTTGGCTGCAACAAGATAATGGTCGGTGTCAATGTTGACACCCCGAAATGTACGCACATCTAGAACACTAGAGGCATACCTTCCGTCGATTGCAACATGATCAATTTGGTTCCGCGTTTTTTGATCCGGGGGCAGCCAGGTGGCCTTGTGGATGTCGAGGTGCTTAAATCTGGTGCTACTAACTTCCATGTTTCGTGCCGCGGCAAAGTCGATCAGTCTTAGACCGTTGTTCGTGAAAGCCTCATGAAGACAAAATTGACCAACAGTGGGGCCAGAGATGCCTTCCCTTCCGATTTTCGCATTAAAATTGCCGTGGACTATTTTCACGTCATCTCCCACGTTTCACGAACCCTGACGGCTTCGTCCTTTTCCTCCGTCGGCGCGTGCGCGCAAATAAGGCTTATGAAGAAAAATTTTGCCTTGATGCGGATCGTGCCCAATCTTTCGTTCACAGGTGGGAACCGGAAAATAAGGGGGCGTAGTTTCCGGCTAACGACGAATCCACATCCGAATTCGCACCTCTCCGCATGGCAGCTGTAGTATATATCGCAGTGTGCTTGTTTAAAGCAGCCTTGCCCTTTCCATCGCATTTTCTGGATGGCGGTGATATCAGCTTTTATTGTTTTGAGGGCTTCCGCCAGTTGGATAATGGCACCTTCCATATAAAGGGTCTGGGCTTTCCAGGTGTATATCCGTAAATTATTGTCCGTTTTTCGTTTGCGGTGGTCATCAACGTAATTGGGGTTCTTATCCGTGGCTGGTTTAGTTTTCAATTGGCAGTACTAATGTGGTGGGACCCAAACCCTGAGCACATTCCATGTTTAAGGTCTATGGAGCGGCACGCCGCTCAAATTAGCCGTCAAACTGATGGATGCCAGTTTGCCGTTGCCCAGGGAACACCACGTGGAGGTTTGAGTCGACTTGAGACGATATTGACATGGATAATGCTGGCCACGCCAGGTTGAGGCGGTCAGACACGTTGCCATGTGAAAGTTTGCCCCCTGTTCCCCGTGAAATATCCAGCACACCGTTTTTTCTATTTTTTTTTTACTGCTTCATTGATGCACGTGTGACGCGGGAGAGACGTCACGAAACAAAACAAAACAAATTCTTTTATTAATTCCAATACTTATGTAATGTGGTGGCCGTGGCGTAGTGGGTAGAGTGTGTGACTCTTACGCCAGAGAACCCAGGTTCGACTCCTCCATCCGACACAGAAAGTTTTTTCAATTGAATTAATTTTTCTGTTCGACCGTCACCTCTCTGCAGACAATGGCAAACCTCAGAGAGTAAAAACTGCCATGAAAAGCTTCTTGAGAACATAAGCCGTTCGGAGTCGGCGTAAAACATGTAAGTCCAGTTCTTGATCATTTGTGTGCAAACATTTCACATGACACACAACACAATTGATCATAAGAAGCTCGGTCAAAGTCCTTTCAAGCGCTGAAATGGCCATTTCGGTTTTTTTTTTTTTACTTATGTAAAACAATAAAAAATTATTTACTCATATATCTTTTACCGTTTTTTCACAATACTTGCTTAAAAAACTCCTAAAATTTCGACAAAATTATTAAAATGTCGCTTAACAAACCGAAATTTTTTTTAGGTCAACCAGCCACCAGATATCTTGCTCACCTCAAATTTAAGTTCTTTTGCGGCATGCACTTTTGTCCTTATTGACTTTCTACCTTTTTGAACCAAAATGTCAGGGAGAAGTCCTAAATATTTATACTTTAATAATGTAAAAAATATATTGGTCTTAAATAAAAGATAGCTTAAAAAAAGTTTTAAAATGGTGTCTTTTTTTCCTTCGAAAATCTCCCGGAAGCCCATAATATAATAGTATTGTAATTAATTTTTTTAATTAACGATAGCTTTTTAGTTTTTTTTTTTTTAAATAGACTGTTATGTGTAAACCAGAGAACTGCAATGAGTATCCGACCGAAATCGGATACTCAAATCATATCCGAGTTCTTACTCTTCTCAACTCTATCCAGACTAGAAATGAGTCCCTCCGAACATGTAAAGTTCATGGAGCCACAGTCGGACATGGTTCCAATCATTCCTTCAATCCATTCTTAACATTTCCAAACAGTTCCGATTGCAATGAAAAAAAAAATTTTTTTTAATTAAGCAATATGAACCGACATCTCTTTCACACATATTATAGCTTGCACGAATTTTGTGATCAACTACAAGTGAAACGATGATGTTTGTGAACGAATAAAAGAACTGATATATGAAGTGATAAGATGACATTTCGTCGTTCTTGTTGTGTGTACTGTTGTGTTCATTCAATCAAAAGAAACTGTTGGAACTGGATAGTTCAGCGGACATGTTAAAATCTGCTACATGTGAGATGGAAGCGTTTCAATTTCTATATATTTATGAGGAAGTGCTTGAATGCTCCTTTTACTCGCTTTTCATAAACTTTTGTATTGAATCTACTACACAAACTAAATCAAACTACCTTCCTGTTAACATCTAGTCCCTTTGTTAGCTCTATTTACTCACATCAACGAAAAGTGGAGGCACTGGCTAACGTGAAAACAAAACTATTTTATATTTACAAACGTATATTTGCTGCAGTTTTGATATTATTTTTAAAATAAATTTGAAACATTGTATAATTTTGTTTTATTCTAGTTACAGTAAAGGTATGTATTGTATAAACTATTTTGTACAGGTTAAAGTGATTTGTAAGTATATAATTTATCAAAGTAGATTCAAATATGGCAATGCATAGAAAGACGAGCGTTTTGTGGGACCATTTCACTGGAAGCGAGCCAAAGAAAGCGAAGTGTAAATATTGTTCTCAAATAATAATGTTTACAACAGGCAGCTTAGGTAATTTTGGTAGACATATTCAAAGGCGACATCACACTATGTCCACGACTAATTTACAACGTCAGCCACCTGCACCGGAAAGTCCGTTAGCAAGTCAGCTGCCTGCATTATCTGCTTTAAATATAGCAACAGATGGCTTCGGAATCGTGCCAATGCTTCTACGTCCAAATCTGCAGCTTATACACTGTCAAAAATATATGCTTTTGCTGAGAGCACCAAGCCCATTCCTCAAAATAAAAAGACTAAAATCGACCAACCTTATCTTATGATTATGATAGCAAAGGAATATCATGCTTTTCGCCTAGTTGAAGAACCAGAATTCAAAAGATTGGTTGCTCTTTTATGTCCGTCCTACAGCTTGCCAACCAGAAAGACACTTTCCGAAGTTCTGCTACCACAACTTTATTTAAAACTTCAGCACGAGGTGCAAATAAAATTGCCAAAGCGCATGTTGTGTGTTTGGCTACAGATGGCTGGACATCAAAAAATAATGAAAGCTTCATTGCTTTAACAGCGTACTTTATTGATGTAGAAAGTGCTGAAATGCGATCGAGTTTATTATGATGCATTGAATATGGAGAGAGACACACAGGCATGAATTGATGTTCGTTTCTGAAGGAAGAATTTTTCAAATGGAACATTCAAAACAAAGTTGGAGCTATTGTCAGCGACAATGCCGCTAATATTCGTTTGGCAGTACATCTAGGTGGGTGGCGACATATAGGATGCTTCGCACATAGTTTGAATTTAATAGTGCAGGCTGGCATTCAGCAGATTTCGGGAAATGTGCAAAAAGTAAAAAATATAGTTGAGTTTTTTAAAAGAAGTTCTCAAGGGCTGTATAAGTTGCACGAAGTACAAACCCAGATGAATATTGCCTCACTTAAATTGAAGCAAGATGTTCCTACAAGGTGGAGCTCAACAATTGAAATGCTGGATAGGGTTCTTAAGATGAAGGATGCAATTGTCGCTACCGTTGCTCTTATTAAAGACGATTTAACATTAAAATCTGAGGATTGGGACGGAATTGAGGAAGTTATTCCAATATTGAAGATTTTCTCCGATATAACTGTAGAAATTTCAGCCGAAAAAAATGTTACCTTATCAAAAATGATTGTTTACTGTCGACTTTTAAACAATCGATTTAAACTTAAAGTAGTTTTCGATTCTTTTAAGTTGAAAGTTGGAAGCGTAAGTCGTCCACCACCATCTTCTGATGCAAGTTCATCTGTCATCGCACAGACCGAAAATCAGTCGTCAACCATCAGGAGCGCATCTATTTGGGATGACTTCGACCGTGAAATAGCCAGCTTAGTACCGGACAACTATATAGCTGCTGGTATAGTTGAGTTGGAGAAATATATTTAGGAGCCAATTATAAGTAGGTCTGAAGATCCCCTTCTCTGGTGGAGTGCAAGGAGGAATGCGTATCCTATTTTGTACCAACATGTCCTTAAGAGGTTAAACTTAGTAGCGACATCTGTTACGTGCGAACGCGTTTTTTCAGCGGGATTAACACTGACTAACCAGGCTCTCTGCGAATAGCAATTTCGAAAGAAACTGAAATGTTTACACAAATTTTGAAGTTACTTGAATATTTTTACTTGAATATTATTTTTGGTTAATAATATTTCTTTTTAAATAACTTAAATATTTTTTATTTTATGTCTTAAATTTTAATATTTTTATATTTTTGTTAACAATATTTTTCCTTTTTTTTTTTGTAAATAACTTGAATATTTTTTATTTTATGTTTTAAAATCGTATCAATTTTTTTCTTTTTTCTTAACAATATTATTTTAAATTACTTGAATCTTTTTTATTTTATGTTTTGAAATCGTAACAATTTTTTATATTTTTCTTAACAATATTTTTTTTTTAAATACCTTGAATATTTTTTAAATTATGTTTTACAATCGTATCAATTTGTTTCTTTTTCAGGAAAATATTTTTTTTTAATTACTTGAATATTTTTATTTTATGTTTTAAAATCGTGTAAAATTTTTATATTTTTCTTAACAATATTTTGTTTTTAATAACTTGAATATTTTTTTTTTTGTTTTTATATCCCATCAGTTTTTTAAAATTTTTCTTAATTCTTTGTTTTGTGTAAATAGCTTCAATTTTTTTCGTTTCTGTGTGATATTGAACTCTTAGTCATTATGTATTTATTTTTAAGACACTTTTCATATTTTTACTTTAAAGTTTCTTTTCAGTAAATGAAAATATTATTTTTAAATATCTATTTATAACAAAAAAAAAAAAAAACGAAATGGCTGTTTCAGCCCTTGAAAAGGCTTTGACCGAGCTTCTTATGATCAATTGTGTTGTGTGTGTTGTAAAATGTTTGAACACAAATGATCGAGAACTGGACCTACCAGCTTTATGACGACTCCGAACGGCTTATGTTCTCATCAAGCTTTTCATGGCAGCTTTAACTCTCTGAGGTTTGCCATTTCCTTCAGAGAGGTGACGGCCGAACAGAAAAATTAATTCAATTGGAAAAAACTTTCTGTGTCAGGTAGGAATTGAACCAGGGTTCTTTGGCGTATGGGCCACGCACTCTACCTACTGCGCCACGGTCGCCCTATATAAAATATTTATATATATCTATATTTAAAAATAAAAAAATATGCAATTTTATGTATAATGCATACATAATCTAACTTTAGTTTAAATATTTATGTGCACCTGAAATTCCACCTGAGTTCCTTTTTTAAAATATATAAATATTTCTATATATATGTACAATTTGCAATTTTATAAATAATGCATATATTATCTTAATTCAGTTAAAATATTTATGTACATTTTAAAATTATTTTTTTTATGGAACAATGGATGTACCTTGTAAAATAAGTTCCTTGTTTTAAATAAAACATGAATATTTCTTTTAACTTCTGCTTATTTCATTGAGTTTTTATGTATTAATATTTATGTGACTTTATTGCACAAGTTAACTTGTACATTTTGTAACAGAAATTTTGATAATAGTGGTGTACCCGATTTAGTACACTGCCTGTGCAGTTAAGGACTTCAGGCTTGTGCATTTAAAAAAAAAAATACACGTACGCCAAAAATCTTCATATCTGCATTTCTACTATAACCTTAAACTTGAGGACTTCGGCAGCTGTGCGGTTGTGTAAATTGGAAAATTTTACGGCTTTGAAATAGTGATGCAAAGTTTGAGGATTTTTTTACCAATTAATTTGACTAGTTATTTGAACTTAAACTCAAATATATAAGTTAACGACCCAAACATTTCTACGGAAAATATTAATATTTTCCGCAACATTTTCTAATTACCCGATTTCGCACTAGCTGAAGTGTTCGTTTATTTAAATAAAGCATTTCTTCATTGCGCGCTTTCGCAACAGCCAAAGTGTCAACAACCCGCTGACACACATCTGTTGCCCGAGTCATGCGATTGCAGCAATAACTGCAAAACGCTATGACGTAATATGCTAAGCTTGCATTACTTAATTTCTCCTCTAAAAGATTCTTTCGTACGCTACTATTAAGTTAGTAAGCCAGTTATAAACTCACATTAAAACCGAGCAGACGCTCTATGTAATAATAAAAAAAGGTTATGAAAAAATATAATAAAGTGTTTTCATTATAACTTGCGCCCAACAGAAAATTAACGTCCTCAAGTAGTGCTTTAGAACAACAAAGTGATTTACTAAAGAAGTAAAATTGATTCAAAAACATTAACGCCCTCAAGTAGTGCGTTAGAATAACAAACAACCACTCAAGAAGTACAACGTTCATCTAGCAGTAAACTTCAGTTGAAGATAACCGCGACTTAGCAGAAAAGCATCGAGTTGAGGCCTGAGTCATCGATCTAAAGTACGAAAAAAAGGAACTATCTCACCATGCTGTTACGATTCATCATTTTATTGTAAGTCATGTGAATATAACTAAATTAAAATAATACTACATCAGTCTTTAGAAGCTTATTGAAGAAAATTTTAAATTAATTGAATAAACTATCTAAATATGTAGCAACGCTTAACTTTGAAACTTATCTTTTTATAAAAATCTTATAAAAATTTCATAAAAAATAAAAAAAAGTATTTCTAATTAATTACGAAATAAATGTGAATTAAAGTTAAAATTTAATCAAATTGATGAATCAATTGATGAAGGGCAAATCTAGCTCTTTATAGGAAAAAATAAAAAGCAAACTAAACTAATTGAAATTAATTTGAATTTGAAATTTAAAACAGAAAAAAAGTAAACGAAATTAATCGAAAATAATTTAATTTTGAAACTAATTGAAAATATAAATTACGGAAAAGTATCAAGGATTATGAGATAAGTAAAAATTTAATTAAATTTAAGTTGAAACAAATTGAACAAAGAAACTATAGAATTTTTTATTTATTAATTTTTGTAAAATTAATAGTAAATACCTATTATAAATTGAAAATATAATATAGATTATTGAAATTACATAAAGATTGAAATTCAAATGTAATTGTATTTTTTTTTTCTCTCCTTTACTGTTTTGAAAAATAAGAGATATAACTAAAACAAATAATTTTCCAAGGAAAATTATCAAATGTAACAAATAAACGTAAGGAAATTAAGATCAAACCCACTTTCCAAAACATCATTCAAGTTGTTTAAATTGTTTATTTAAATTTTTAAGTTGAATTTTGGGTTAGGAATCCGCAAATCTGTTTAATTGCCTTTGCTCTTCGACAAAACCTTCGGTAATCATGAATCCAAACAAATTAATAAGACCACCGGTGATTAACCAACCCTCTAATCCAACTGATAACCTAAGAACACTTAATCCAGAAATGGAAGCCGCTATTAGTCAAGCTGTGCATAGGCTCTGCATTAGAGAATGTGCTTCAATAATACCAACATTAGTAAATCCAAGAACAATTATCCCGACAGATCAGGGAATAAATCAGGCTCATAGAGACAATTTAACAGAACTCGACACGATTCCAGACGTAGTCCGATGCATTAGAGATTTGTCAGGAGACCCCAAAGAATTTTCATCATGGAAAAAAAGCGTGGATCGCATGCTCATGAAGGAACCCCAAAATATTTTGGAATTCTGAATGTCGTGCGAAATAAAATAATAGGAAATGCGGACACCGCACTGGAGTCCTACAATACTCCTCTTAATTATGAAGTCATCTCAGCATGTCTTACTACACACTATCCCGACAAAAGAGACATAGGAACGCTAGGATATCAAATGTCTAGCCTCATCCAGGGTAACAATTCAGTTCAACAGTTTTATCAGGAAGTTTACTCACATTCAACACTCATATTGAATAAAATCGCTTGTATGAATGTAGGCACAGAAGCTCTTCCACTTTTAACAAAAACTTACCGTGACAAGGCATTAGATACCTCCATTAGATGTCAGAGGCCTTAGAGGCGACTTGGCAAGACTCTTAGGAATGCGTAAGCCAACTGATCTTCCGCAAGCTCTTTACTTGTGTCAGAAAATGGAAAATCAAAATTTTCGTACACAACAAGCATTCAATTCCAAAAAATTTGCAGTACCACCCATACCTAAAAGAAATACTAATAACCACGTCCAACAAACTTAATTTTATCCACATTTAGCACATTTTTCACAAATCCTCCAAAGACCTTATTTCCAACCAACACAACAAACACGTTTTTATTATGGAAACCAACAGCAGCCTACACCGCCCCCTAGACAACATAATTTTAATAATTTAACTCCAGCAAATCAACAAACTTTTAGGCCATCATATAACAATAATAGACTTATCCCAACAAACCTACAATATTCCACTCCACCACCCAGACCTTTTCAAAAGAAGCCACCTGTGCCCATGGAGATAGACAGTTCGCTACAAACAAGAGCGATTAATTACGCAAACAGCCCTCAAGACAACAGCAAACATTTAGAAGACCAGCTCCAATATAAACAAAATTAACCTTCCACCACAAAAACTTCAGAGAATAAACCAACGCGGTAGCTAAATCCTAATGACGAACAAAAGGAAACTGAGGAATATTACTCCCAAATGACCACACAAGATCCAGAACTAGAACATTTAGACGAGTACCTGGATAAATATTCTGAGCCCGATACGGAGGAAAATAACGAAACCAATTTTTCAGACATTCATTTTTTAGACACATTCCTCCTTGCCTTACTTTCAATGTAAGACAAAGGAAGGAAAAATCTTAAATTTCTTAATAGATACTGGTTCAAACAAGAACTACATTCAACCTCCTTGGTCAAAAATCCTTTACCTAACAAAAAAATGTTTAACGCTCAGTAGGAGGAAAGATTACAATAACGCAACACACGAACCTTAACCTCTTCGGAATCAATACAAAACTTACATTTTTTTCTTTTACCACCTTAAAAATCTTTCCACGGTATACTTGGCAACGATAGCCTAAAAACATTAGATGCTGTAATTCATACTGCAAAAGATTTCATGATTATAAAACATTCCATCAAAGTAAATATACGACAACAAACCTCTCAATCCGTAAACCAATTAGAAATACGAACAAGTCATTTATCAGGTTCACAGGCAGAACAACTTCAGACATTATGCAGAAAATATTCAAATTTATTTATAGAACCAGATGAGAAGCTCACCTATACAACCACAATGAAAGCAGATATAAAAACAACAACAGATAACCCAATTTATTCAAGATATTATCCATACCCCATGGCAATGAGGGACAAAGTGGAGAAACAGACTTACTTAGCCAAGGTATTATCAGACATTCAGAATCGCCATACAACTCATCAATATGGGTTGTCCCAAAAAAAAAGTGATGCTTCCAACGAAAAGAGTTCCGTATGGTAGTGGACTATAGAAAACTTAAAAACTTAATTCAGTGACCACAGCGGATAAATTCCCGATTCCAGAGATAAACAAAGTGTTAGCCCAAATGCGAAGTCAACAATTTTTTAACATTTCTAGACCTTAAGAGTAGGTTTCATCAGATCTCACTCAATGAAAAAGATATCCCTAAAACCGCATTCTCTGTAAACAACGGCAAGTATGAATTTACTCGACTCCCGTCCGGATTGAAAAATGCTCCAGCAATCTTCCAGAGAACTTTAGATAATATTCTAAGGGACCTTATAGGAAAATGTTGCTACGTTTACATAGACGACATAATTATCTTCGGGGAAGATGAGGAAATTCATTTGCAAAACATTGAAAAAGTGTTTGAGACATTAGAAAAGGCTATTATGAAAGTCCAACTGGATAAGTGCGACTTCCTTAAACATGAAGTTGAATACTTAGGATTTATTGTGTCCTCAAAAGGAATTAAAACAATCCGAAGAAAGTAGAAGCAATCCAGAAATTTCCTTATCCAAAAACTCGTAGGGGTTTAAGATCATTGCTAGGCATGTCCGGGTTTTATAGAAGATTTATAAGAGGTTATGCAAAACTGGCAAAACCACTCACAGCACTTTTAAGAGGGGAAGGGGGACGAATGTCCAAATACTTGTCTGCGAAAGCCCAAATTACCCTTAGTTCTGAAGCTTACCTTACAACTGGTGCGTAAAATTACGCCATAGGTGCCGTTTTGGAAGAGGACAAAAAAACCAATAATCTTCATCTCTAGGACTTTAAATAAAGCAGAAGAGCACTATGCTACTAACGAGAAAGAAATGCTCGCTATAGTATGGGCTCTAAAGTCACTGAGAAATTACCTCTAGGGATCAGCATCCATTAAAATTTACATGGATCATCAGCCACTTACATGCGCGCTGAGCAATAAGAACACGATTAGCAAACTCCAGAGATGGAAGCCATACTCGAAGAGTATAATCATGAAATAAAGTACAAACCAGGACGCTCGAACGTAGTTGCGGACGCTATATCTAAACCAGTACAAGACATCCAAGTTAACTCTATGACCGCCACACAACATAGCAATAAAAGTTCATCCCAAAACCTGATAGCCTTTACGGATGCCCCACTTAATGTCTTTAAAAATCAATTAATTATAACAAAAGGAGAACGTGCCTCCTATGAATTCAGTACACCATTCCCCACATATCATCGTCACCAAATAATAGAAACCGAATACAATAACAATAACCTAGTAAGCATTTTAAAAAAATACCTAAATCCTTCAGTTATAAATGCTTTACAAACCGAGGATAGCATACTCGGTAAAGTTCAGGAATTAAACTCCCTCCATTTCTCTCAATATAAAGTGCGTTATACGCGCAAAATGATAAAAGATCTAACAAATGAAACTGATCAAGAAAACGAGATTCTCAACCAACACAGTCATGGTCATAGAAACGCAGGAGAAAACAAAGTCCAATTATTGGAAAGTTTTTATTTTCCACAAATGAGTGCAAAAATCACCAAAATAGTAAAACAATGCAAGATATGTAAAATCAATAAGTATGAAAGACACCCAAACAGAACTGTATTAAAAGCTACACCTATTCCCATATACCCAGGCCATATCGTTCATATCGGTATTTACCACACAAATAAAAAGGTAATTTTAACTGCAATCGACAAGTTCTCAAAGTACGCATTAACAGGGATTGTTAAGTCAAGAGCAACACAGGATGTGCAGATGCTAATGTGTTTTGGTATTCCTGAAAAAATAGTGCTAGATAACGAAAAATCTCTAAATTCCACCCTCTTAACGCACATGTTACAAAACCAATACAATATAGAAGTGTTTAGAGCGCCACTATACATGAGTACGGTAAACGGACAAGTGGAACGTTTCCACTCGACATTATCGGAAATCATTCGTTGCGTTAAAGCGGAAAAAGTTCACGATTCATTTGACGATTTACTAGATAGATCTATTTTTAAGTACAATTATTCGATTCACTCAACCATAAACAGGAAACCTGTAGAAGTCTTTTTTGGTAGAACACTAACTACTCATCCAATGCAAATGGATCGCGATAGATTAGAAATTCTAAGAAATATAAAAGAAAAACAAGAAAAGGACTTAAAATTTCATAATCAAAACAGAAGGGATTTTAAAAAATTTCAAGAAGGAGACACTGTTTACGTAAAAATAAACAAAAGACTTGGAAACAAATTATCTTCCCGATATCAGAAAGAGATAGTCAAAGAGGATCAGGAAAATACAGTACTAGCTCAAACTACAAGAATAGTTCATAAAAGCCATATAAAATCTTAAAACTTCCTTTCCAGAATTCTTGTCTCCCTTAGTCATGGCGAAGTACAGATATTGGACTACACTAATGCTCAGATAGTCACCATTGAAACTGGAATAGCTAAACTGCAAAACTCAACGTTCAAGATAATTCTCGTAATCAATTTAAAACAATATGAACCAATACTGGACGAAATAAAAAGAACATTAACGGAAGACGTTACAAAAGAAGACGACAACTATCCATTCCTGACTCACGAAATTCAACAAATAGAAAGCATCCTATATAGATTAAATCCGGTAAGAAGTTAAAGATCAATTAACGCGTTGGGTACAGTATTTAAATGGATTACTGGTACCCCAGATCATAGCGATTTCAAAATTGTTTCAGACAAAATGAATGATGTTCTGGAAAACAACAATAAACAAGTTGTTATAAATATATTAATGGAGAAAAGAATCAATGAATTAATCAGTAGAACTAATACAGTAGTGAATGTTGTTAAATCAATCGACCAAGTAAGGAAAGATGTAACAAATTTATTAAAAATGAAGCTTAAAGTTGTTACAGAAGAACTTATTAACGTAGATTATGCTATTCAGTGGTCGAAAGCAGGAATTACTAATTCATTTATACTATCGGACTTAGAGTAAAGAATAACTAAAGAATTTTTTGAATAAGAAAATATGCCTTATGTAAATTTAATTGAAGCTATGGAATACGGAGAAGTAAAAATAGCTTCAAATAAAAAAACATTAATTTATATTATCAGCCTTCCAAAACCAAATGAAGAAAATTGTAAAAAACTTATTGTAAAAAGCATAAAAAAAGAATTCAATTATAAAAATTTTAAACAATACTGTAATTGTATGCAAAAATTCAATTCTAGAGAAGACAAGTAAATGTAAAACTTTAAATGATGTATCAATGGGCAAAGAGGAAAACCTTAATAATATAACAAATAGCCAATGCTTGCCAAACCTTTTTCATGGTCAACCTTCTGTCTGTACCATGATTTATGCTCAGCACATATCTCCCGAAGAGGAAATTGCTCCGGGTATTCTACTTTTCAACTCCTATAATGGCTCGATAGAGATAGATCAAAAGCCAATCGATTTAAAAGGAACATATTTAATAAAATTTCATGATGTTATCATCAAAGCTGACCAACGGACTTACGAAAACAAACAATTTTCTATGGCTAAACCTTTGCCTGCTATAATCCAACCAGGAAGCATTACCGCAAATTTTGAGAAAATTCTATCATTTAAAATGATCAAAGAGTTACACAGTGTTAATACAAAAGAAATTATGACTCTAGATGCGAAATATAAGACAAGTGTTTTCAGCTTGAGCGGAATTGGAATGTTTTTACTGATTCTTGTCGGCTTAAAAGCATTCTTCCAAAGGCAAAACAGATCAATTAAAATATCAACAATAACTGACAAAGCAGATAAAACCAAACCAGACACGAGAGAAGACGAAATCGCTATAGAGCCTGTTGCAGCTCAGAGGTCAAAGACCATAGCACAAAACAGTGAGGACACTGAATTCTTTAGAGGGAGAAGAGTTAACGACCCAAACATTTCTACGGAAAATATTAATATTTTCCGCAACATTTTCTAATTACGCGATTTCGCAATAGCTGAAGTGTTTATTTATTTAAATAAAACATTTCTTCATTGCGCGCTTTCGCAACAGCCAAAGTGTCAACAACCCGCTGACACACATCTGTTGCCCGAGTCAAGCGATTGCAGCAATAACTGCAAGTCGCTATGGCGTAATATGCTAAGCTTTCATTACTTTTGTTCTCCTCTAAAAGATTCTTTCGTACGCTAATATTAAGTTAGTTTTTAAGCCAGTTAAAGGCTTAAACTCGAGCAGACTCTCGATGTAATAATAAAAAAGGTTATGCAAAAAATATAATAAAGTGTTTTCATTATAACTTATATAAATATTTTGCTTAGAGTGAACTTGGTTCCCCTCATATAATTTTTTCCTCATCTTATCGATGACAAAGATATCGACGACCCAGAAAACGAATATCGTCTTTTGAATTATCTAATACCCCATTCCAAATGATAAATTTTTAGTTGGATTTCCTCTAAGAATATTATAAGAATTGTTTTGTCGCAATAGTTTATAAGACCCAAATGTAAACACTTAAGTTAATTTTATAAAATGGTTTTTTTGCGCACTATTGAACGTCTTTTTTGCACAGCGAGGCTAATTTTACTGACTTCAACATTAATACATTTTTTGTTCTTAAGCTACATACTTCAATTATGTTATATATTTAACACGCGGCCTCTTCATCAACTCACACCAACGTTATTTTATTTCTCCAAAAAATTTTGAAGAAGACAACAAAATTGCTAAGGCAAATTGAAAAGCAAATAGATATAACAATTCAGCAATTTAATTGATTTTAAAATAAAAATATATGAATTTAAGCAATTTAAATGAAAATGAATAAGCTATTCTAAACAATAATAATAACAAACATTGATGTCTATTACTAAAACCAAAGAAATTGCTGCACCCAAAATCAAATAAAGTAATATATTTAATTATTTATAAACCCTCTCAAACTGGATGTTTAAAATTTTTTCCTCAACATGGTTTATTTATACATATCGTGACCTAAAATCCACAAAGGAGTAATATTTTTATATTTTATTATAGGAGATGCCAAAGAGGTAAAAAAAGACTAATACTTTAAATTTAAAAGTATTTTTATTCTTTCGGGAGAATTTCATGAATGTAATATTGTTAATTTGCCTAAAAGTGTACCTAAATAAGTAAAATAAAGATTTATGTTAGAAGACAAAATTACTTAATTCTGTCTAACACAAAACTCTGAAAATATTTTCAACTTACGGCAACCCTGGTATCGATAGCATCCTTTTTTCATATAAACAGCATGAACCGACATCTCTTTCGTACTTGTTACTGCTTGGCTGAGTTGGTTGTAAAATTGTTAGAAATAAAATATATATCTCTCCTTCTTATTAACTATCTTAAAACTATTACAAGATATATCGCCGTTCTTGTCATATTCATTGTTTCATTAATTTGGTTGAACAGGCAAACTGACGGAACTAGATAGCTCTGGAAATGTTTTGGCTCCGAGAGAACTGCTATTGTTCTTGTCATGTGCATTGTTTCATTAATTTGGTTGAACATGCGAACTGGCGGAACTAGATAGCTCCGGACATCTTATGGCTCCGAGAGAACTGCTAGTGTTCTTGTCATGGGCATTGTTTCATTAGGGGTATTCACGATGTGATGTGTTTGTGATAAATTTTTACAAAATTTACAATATTTACAACTTGAGTGGGCGAACCTTTAATAAAGTCTTGTATTTTTAAAATCAGCTAATTTGTGTATATACTTTTGTTTGGAAATATGAATTAGAATGCCTACAAAATAATGAAAATATTTGAACGAAACACTAATAATATTAAATTTTATTAAATAAACTCACATCGCAGCCAGTAGCATCCTCAATGCTGAGTAGAAATGCTTTTACGATCAGCTGATCACATACACAACGAAATTACAAAGAATACAATAGGGGTTCGTCATTGTATTTTTGCTACAGGGTTGTATTTTGAACACTGTGTATTTTGTTTTTGTTATTTAACAAAATTTACTACAAATATCAAATTTATCAAAAATACACAATACAAGGGCAAATACACAACATCGTGAATACCCCTATTCATTTGGTTGAACATACGAACTGGCGGAACTAGATAGCTCGGGGACATGTTTCGGCTCCGAGAGAGCTGCTATGTATGAACATGTTAAACAATTGAAATATCCTATATACTAAATAAATAAAGTTTTAATAATTATAAAGTTTTATATAAAGAATGTAGAATACGGTTCATTATATTATGCATATGAGGTTCATTACATTATCATATCCTTAGCTGATTACATTATAAATTTAGTAGATAAACACATTTTTCCCTTCTACAGATCATAGGAACTAAATGGCTCCGCCGATATGTTTCCGGGAGCTAGTTCCGCTGTAGGAAAGAATCATTCCATGTTCATTCCGGCTCCTGAATGTAAAATACTTATACGCATTCGGCTCATTAGCATATTTTCGGGTATAAGTTCATTCTTATATCCGAGCGCAGCGTGACCCGAACCACTTCGAGCCGTTTTCAATGAGTGCGTTGAGTGAGTTATTATAAAGGCGCTCGATCCGAATGTATTTTAAATGTATTCTGAGTACTGCTAAAGTCTGCCAAAGTCTCTGAGCATTAAACAGTGGACCCTAAATGTATACGCGTTGCGCTGCGTTTTCTGGCGGCGCGCAAATTTTTTTTACGCATTACCTAATCGAATGCGTTGCGTCAATATGTATTTGTATCACAAAAACATATATGAAAATATTCAATATTGACAAAATTATTGTATTTTCAAATATTTACCTCCATTTCATACGGTTGCTTATTCTGATTACCTTAGTTAAATTTTTTTCTTATTTGTAGCCAAGCTCACATACGAACGCACAGTCAAAATTGGAAATTCGAATCCTTTTACTAAAATAAAATGATATTCGAAATGCAAACTAATTTTTTGATTGGATTTTTTCAATTTTTTTGGGAATTTAAAAATTTTAACGTTTTATAATTGTTTTCGACGCAAATAGATCGCTACTGCTGTTTGTTTGCTTGCATGTTTTTTTAGCGTATGCAATTTTTGTAAGCCTCTGTCTGCAGGCAATGTCAGCTCTAATTTTTTGTTTGTTTTTTCTCTAAAACTCGTTGTTTGTATTTTATTGTTGCACTCTAGGGAAAAGAAAACAACAACAACCAACCCTTGTGATTTTTTTTTTTTTTTTGTTACGCATAAACAAACCGAAAACAAAGGCCGGCTACAGTGACTGTTTGAAATGAACAAGTAAAATATGTGATTTGTGATTTGAAATATGTGATATGTGTGTGGATGTGATTTGGCAACTAAAGGTGACAGAAAAATAAAAAATAAATACTTTGCAAATTTGATAATAATTGCTGATTACAGAAAATTAATAATCAAGAAATAAATGGAAAAATTGCCAATGAAAGCCTAAAACAAACGCAAGAAAAGAAAGGTAAGAGCTTCATTGTGCTCGTTGTGCTATGGAAACTCAATTTATTTTTTTAATAGCATAATAAATTTGAAATATTAATTCCATTTTGAAATAGATTTTCTCTGCTAAATTTAAATTTTCTATTAAATTCAAAATATATATTCTTTACTGCAGGATAGATAATAAATTAATTTATTCCAAAAATATTTATTTGTAATTATTCAAAATGGCATTGCATTACATTTATTTTTAATCAACATAAAAATGAACAAGAACAACAAATTTATCACCAAATATATCAAACAAAAAATTCTACGTCTACACTTACAATACAATCGAAACTGAGTATTTTTTTTTAAGCCTCAACAACTTTACCTCATGCGCATCTTCAACAGTGTAAGATAAAAACAAAAAACAACACAAGAAGAACACGTGTTTTTCTGTTGCTAAATGCTCAGCAAAAAAAAAAAAAACGTACAAAACAAATTCAAAAAACTGGCCCACTTTTCACTGCTGCGCCAGAGCAATGTTCATTAATATAGGTTAAGTCACTTGAGAGAAAAGCACTCTTTTTCTGCCTTTGCTCGAACTGTCAAAGTAGCTGTTAGCTAAAAATTGTACAGATTCAGGTTCATTCTGACAGTTCGACCGAGCTTCTCTCAAGTGACTTAACCTGTATTAATAAACCTTGCGCCAGAGAGTATATTTTATAAGAAGAGGAATTTTCTCGCTCTTGAGATTTAACTCATTGCCAAGGTTGATTTATAAGGTTGTCGCAAGGGAGAGAACGAGTACCCATAATTGTCAAATCCAGTGAGTATGTATAGTGTAGAGACACCACTTCGCTCTTGAGATTTTTTGACTGCCGAAACGGGTAACAAGTTATTAGAGTCCTAAAATTAATTTTAAAGAGCATCTGTGCAGACAGAGCGCTGCCGATATTTGTACAGTCGCCACCATATTCGTTTTCAGCGATCAGGCTGATGTTGCTAGAGTTTGCAGATAGAGTGCTAAAAATGTTGACAGAGCACAGAATGCAAATATCTCTCAACAATGCTGGCGAGAAGCCATTTGTATTTTCTTTGGCATTCTAATTCGACGGCTGGCTGGCTTGTTTATATTTTTGTTGGCTGGTTTTTGCTTGCTGCTTGGATTTTTTTGCTGCTTGTCAGCTGTTTTTTGTTTGCTATATTTGGGGTGCATTTCGTCGAGAGCCAGAAATGCTATTTTTACGATTTTGTCTATTTTCAAGTATAAGGTATAGAAAAATCGCTATAACTTCTTAATTTCTGATTAGACTGAAATGAACGCAAGGACAAAATGCTAGCAAATTTTATTATCTTTAAAATGAATATTTTTTTAACTTGTTTTACTTAATTTATTCATTTATTTTATGTGTATATATTTATTCATATATTTATATGTTCTACTTTCAATGTTTAAACTATGCTAACTAAACTTACTAATATCTAATAAATAAAATTTTATTATGCTAACTAAACTAATGAATATATGACAGAAAAGGGCACTTTAAGGATTTTTTTAAAAAAAAAAGTCAACTTGTAACAGTTATAACTATTTTATCCGATTTTCGGGTTTTTTAATTTCTTGTACAAAATATCTCAAAATTGTCCTTTGTGCATTTCTTGTTTGCATTTCGAAAAATTTAAATTTTTTGTTTTTTGCGAATTTTTTTCGTAAAAATATTCAAACTCGAAATTTACAAAAAGGCGTACTTCTTTTTTAATTTTTAATTTGCATTTTTCCAATTTTTTTAATAGACCACTATACTGTACATTAAGGTGGGTCACCAAAAAAAGTTTGGTTTGTTACCGACTTTTTTGAAAGATCCTATTGAGAGGATTTCAGACCAGAAAAAAATTTTTTTTAAGTGGTCTACATTAACAACCAAAATGGTCTTTTTGTTATAACTCGGTTATTTGATGTCCGATTTTGAAAAAAAGTATATTTTTAGAAAGATCTTAAAAATGCTAACAATCCGTAGTCAGAGGCCTTTGACCCTTGAGGTCATCTTCAATAAAATAATTCAGTTTTTAACTTTTTTGCACTACGACCCCCAAAACTTTGCCCATTTTATATTTTGTAATTAAAGTTCATAAAAAATCAATTTGAGCTCAATTTGAGCTCAAAAATTAAATTTTAAGCGCGTGTAACTTTTTTTCCTATGAGTGGAATTAAAAAATTTCTTCACACGGACCTATTGATTTTTTATGAACTTTAATTACAAAATATAAAATGGGCAAAGTTTTGGGGGTCGTAGTGCAAAAAAAGTTAAAAACTGAATTATTTTATTGAAGATGACCTCAAAGGTCAATAACTTTTGACTACGAATCGTTAGCATTTTTAAGATCTTTCTAAAAATATACTTTTTTTCAAAATCGGACATCAAATAACAGAGTTATAACAAAAAGACCATTTTGGTTGTTAATGTAGACCACTTAAAAAAAAAATTTTTTGTGTTCTGAAATCCTCTCAATAGGATCTTTCAAAAAAGTCGGTAACAAATCAAATTTTTTTTTCTTCCATAGGGGTCGACCCGCCCTACTGTACATACTTTCTTTGTTTCTACTTAAATATGCATGCCAACTGTACAAGACTTTCTTCCATTCTAAAACATTATTGCGAATAAATATAAAAACAAATAAAATAAGGAGAAAAACATATATATAAAAATTTATTTATGTTAAATTATTCATTTAATCCAATGTGATATTTATTCAAATATTAGAGAATAAATGTGGATTATATATAAAAATATTTTAAACATTTTTCAAAAATGATCTCCACAAAATATGTATGTAATAATTCAAAGTTAACTGCAATTATTTTAATAATAGTAAACGTAAAAAAGTGCACTGAAAAAATAATTTTTTATCGATATTGGGTGCTATTTGACCATTATTTTCCTATTATGCAATCTAATAACTTAAAAACTAAAGTGGAATCTTATTATATCAAATAATAACTTCCAAAGTGAAGTGATTGAAATTCTTAGTATATAATATAATAACTTACAAACTAAAGTGAAATCTTATTATGTCATATAATAGCTTCGAAAGTGAAGTGAATTTTTATTATATCATATAATAAGTTCCAAAGTGAACTGAAATCTTATTATATAATATAATAACTTACATACTAGAGTGAAAACTTATTATGTCATATAATACTTTAGGTAAATTAATATGCGCAAACATTAAGACTGAGAGTAATTTTTGGAAAAAAATTTTAAGCCAGAAATAGAATATAGAAAATTTGGAAAAATAGTAGTATTAATATTAAGAAAAGAATCTAAAACCAGAAATAGAAAATAGAAAATTTTGAAAAATTATAAATAATTGTAGCGAGTCCAAAGTTGAAAGTGGTCATTGTAATGAGGAAGTTTGTAATCAATGCCAGAAGAAAGTTTTGAAAGTGCTTAAAGAGCCTATGACACGAGTTTTGAAGAAGCATAAAGAGTTTGAGGAGCAAATTGAATATGGGAAAAGGCAAAGAAGGTAAAGAAGTGAAGCCACCGCAAGGTGAATTTGGAAAACAAATTTTGACTTTTTAAAAGTGTTAAGAGTACTTTACGTATATACAAACACTCAGTCATACGACTATTCATTCACACATATACACAAACGAACGGAATTTTCTATATCTGGTTTTAGGTTCTTTTCACAATATTAACACTACTATTTTTCCAAATTTTCTATATTCTATTTCTGGCTTAAAATTTTTTTCCAAAAATTACTCTCAGTCGAAATGTTTGCCGCATGTTAATTTAAGTACTTAAGTTATTATATGATATAATAAGATTTCACTCTAGTATGTAAGTTATTATATTATATAATAAGATTTCAGTTCAATTTGGAACTTATTATATGATATAATAAAAATTCGCTTCACTTTCGAAGCTATTATATGACATAATAAGAGTTCACTTTAGTTTGTAAGTTAATTAATTAATGACATAAATAATTTAATTATTAATTTTTTATATTTTATACTTAAATCGAAACAGTACGGTCCTTCTATAACCCTATTAAACAATTAGCCTTCCATCTCAACTTTTTTTTTAAATTAATAGATTTTCAGTACTCTAAAGAATATTTATATAAACAATCAAAGCTACTGGGACAGAGTTAATCCTTACCAACTTTAAGATAATAAACTGAAGTCCTTAAAACAAGAAATATTGACGTGCTATTTTTGAAAACTTTTTAAATTTTCAAATAAATTACTGACTTTTATCCATACTATAAAAACCTTTCACAGGAAAACCACATCATCATAAATATTCGAGATTGAAATAGCTATCATAATATGCCTCTAAATTCTGATTAACCTTAGCCCATATTCTATTTTATAGGTTAAATTTCCCATAAAATTTTTTTTTATTCCACTTTTTTAAGATTACACCTAAGAAAGGGTTCGCCATCAAGATTGTAAACCACTATCGATAAAGATAATATACCGAAGCAACTAATTAAGAAAATGGATCTATATCAATAAGACTACTTATTTACTTGTTCTTCTTCTTTTTCTTTCTCGCCAACCTTTAAACCCCTACGAATTGAACATTAAACCATGCTTATCCGTTATTCTTCTTAGCCATGCTCTCTTCTACTACCCTGTAAATAAAATTATACCTCTTAGACTATAAAATTGTATGCAAAAGTAATCGATATTTTTATTAACTTTTAAGTTCATATCTTCATCCTAATGGAATGGTCCACTTAGGCCCATATATTATCCTTCCTATGGACCCCAGTTAAAAAGATAGTTAAAAGATATAGATAGATAGAACTAATTTTAATATTTTTAATTTTCTAATTCTTTTTTCGCCTTATTTATACTGATCCCGATCAACATCTATTCTTATAGGCTACCTCCTAAGAACTCAACAGAACTAACCATTAAATTCTTATTTGAGTAGCTGAATCCTGTTTTAAAAATTCCTTAAATTACATAACTCTATTTTCCTCTTCTTTCTTAATTTAATCTATATGTCCCTATAATTAAATTTCTCATTGGGATAATTATTGGTAAACAAATGTATCTCTATCAATAAAGCTACTAATTTAGTCGTTCTTCTTCTTTCTCTTTCTCCCCAACCTTTAAGACCCCACGAATTGAACATTAAACAATTTTTGTCCGTTATTCCTCCTATCTATGCTTCCTCAGTCCTATTTATCCCAGCTATCTAAATTTTCAAATCTATTAGTAATCTGGATTTAAAATAATGGTTTATGAATAATAATGTAATCAATAAATACATAAATAATGAACCATAGTGTAGTCAACCATAAAATAATTGAGTTTTAGACACTTCAAAATTGTTAGGTCACTTTCTCCTAAAATCAGTGCTTAAAAAAGAAAATCTTAAAATTTTAAAATATTTATTTAAAATAAGATGAAAGATGATATTTTGAATATTTTACTTATTAATTAATTTCGATCTATTAATTCTTTAATGAACCATTTCTATAATTATTAATTAAATAATATTAATTCTTATTATTATTTTATGTTTTTATATATGTAAATATTTATATAAAATATATAATTTTATATTTTATTTGATTATATTTAAGTAATATAATATAATATAATATAATATAATATAATATAATATAATATAATATAATATAATATAATATAATATAATATAATATAATATAATATAAAATATAATATATATAAAATATATAATATATATAATATATATATAATATATAATATATAATATATATATGCAAATTATAATTATTTAAAGCCAATTTAGCGTGTTTTATGCTTATACTTTTATTAATTATTGAGAATAATTTAGCTTAAGATAGTAATTTCCAATTCTTAAATTAACTTAATTATAAAAATAAAAGGGCAACAAAAAAAATTTTATGCAAAAGTAATTAAAATTTTTATTGTTTTGCAGGGTAAATAATCAATAATATTATTATTGACTGGCCGAAAAAAATTTCATTGACCAGTTTTCTTTTAAAAAAATAAGATGCCCGAAAAAAAGGGTTACCTTGATAGGGTAAATTATGTATTAAAAACTCTTATTATTTCTAAAAGAATCAAACTTTTTCCTAAAGAATCAAACATTTTTGTGCATCATACACCAAGAATTAAAAAGGTAAGCTAACTAAGCTACTGGGTTCATACCCCAATAATAAAGGTAAAATCCTTTCCTTTTTAGTGTTTCTTAATTCCCCGAAAATCCTGTTTTACGTAATTATACTGGTTAGATCCTTAATTGCTGTGTCTTCAAATACTTGATTAGGAGCCTGAATGGGATAACAGATTCATTTATAAGCTTTTATTCCCCTAATAAGAGATAATGATAATCTTATATCTTCTGAAGCTTTACTCAAATATTTTCAAAAGCATTAGCTTCTTCAGTTCTTCTACAATATTTACAGCTCTTTTAGCTTCTGTTGAGAGATTTTTAATTATAAATAAATTATTTAACATCCCTTGTTTAATAATTGTGTCATCTTTAGTTATGAGGAGAGGAGCTGAGGATAAGGTTTAACGTGACTGCATGCTCTATGCATTATGACCTGGCAGAAACTAGCTCCCCTAGCTTTTGTTACATACCTAATTAATGGATGATCATCTCTACTCGTTGCTTTTATATGTGTTTCTGCTGGTGGTCTCGGATTACCAAAGCTCTTTAAGAAAATTAATGGCATATTATTCAATTAATCATCTTGGATGAACTGTAGCTGCTATAAATTTCAATGAAGCTTTCTAATTTACTTAATTCTTAGTTTATTGTTTTTTCCCATCGTCCCATACTTTTTGAACCAAGGATCGTTCCATATTATTCAGCTTGTTTCTTACTCTGCAACTTCTGGAAGCTTCAGGTTTATTTTTTTCTTCTGTTTTCTTTCGTTAGGAGGTCTACCCACATTCCTTGGATTTTTCCCAAAATGAATTGTAATCCAGCAACTAGTTCAATTTGATATAATTCTTCCTGTTGTTGTTCTCTCTATGCTTTCTGTAATTACCCTTTTCTTCTGCAGTTTTATTCTGCTTCTATAGTAAATTCACCGAATCTGAGAAGATCGATTGTTCTTCATTCTTCCTCTCGGCTAAAGATAATTTTTTTATTCTTAGGTTAAATTTCTTAAGTCGGATTTTTAGCGATTAGGCTATTGTTTCTATTAGCTTAAAACTTAAGTTAACGAAACTCATAGTCCTCAAAGCTATTAATATAAAAATAATCTTTTAAGCTTTAGTAATTCTTACTCTTTCAAAATTGCAGTCTGATGCCATTTTTGACTATAAAGCCGTTGATTAGAGAGATTATTCCCGTAAGTAAATTTACAGTCTACTGCCTATCTTCAGCCATCTAATCGAAACAGTGACTTTTCTCTACCAACCATAAAGATATTGGAACCCTTTATTTAACCAGCAGAATACTTGAAAATGGGGCTGGCACCAGATGAACTGTTTATCCCCATCTTTCATCAGTAATTGCCCACAGAGGAGCTTCAGTTGATTTAGCAATTTTTAGATTTCATCTTGCAGGAGTTTCCTCAATTCTAGGGGCTGAGAATTTCATTACCACCGTAATTAATGTACGTACCTTAGGGGTTTCTTTTGATCGAATACCCCTGTTTGTTTGATCTGTAGCAATTCCTGCCTTACTCCTTCTTCTTTCCCTTCCCGTTTTAGCAGGAGCTATTACAATGCTTTTAACCGACCCTTAATTAAATTCATCATTTTCTGATCCTGCTGGAGGAGGAGATCCAGTTCTTTACCAACATTTGTTCTGGTTTTTCGGTCATCCAGAAGTTTATGTTCTTATTCTCCCCGGGCTTGAAATAATCTCTCACATTATTAGTCAGGAAGCAGGAAAAAGGGAAACATTTGGGTCTTTAGGAATAATTTGTGGAATACTTGCCATTGGTAATTAGGTTTAATTTTTTGAGCGCACAACATATTTACTGTAGAAATAGATGTAGATACTCGAGCTTATTTTACATCAGCTACCATAATCATTGCTGTTCCCACAGGTATTACGATTTTAAGTTGATTAGCTACTCTTCATGGAACTCAATTATCCTATTCCCCCGCAATTTTATGAGCTCTGGGATTTGTGTTCCTATTCACTGTAGGAGGTCTCACAAGAATAGTCCTTGCTAACTCTTCAATTGACATCATCCTACTATGTTGTAGCCCACTTTCATTATGTTTTGTTTATAGGAGCAGTATTTGCAATTATAGCCGGATTTATTCATAGACTTACTTTAAATCAATCCTGATTGAAAAGTGAATTTTCTGTTATATTTGTTGCATAGCAATTTTATCAATATAAATATCGAAAATGAGCAAAATCGGACCATAAATACGATTTTCAGTAATAAATTGTCTCCAGCGTCATCTAGTGGGTATCTTTTTTGTATAAAACTTCCCGAGCAAAAATCAGTTTAGGAAAACCTGTTTATTTATGTATATATCAGTTTATTTATGTATTGTTATGATCCGGTTATGATATGAATAGCCCTCTTAAGGAAACCTTATCAATATCTAATCAGGTAAAAATAAAATTTTCCTAAAGCTATCCTTACTTAAGGAACCCTCATCAAATTCTGATCCAGTTGTTACCAGGATCAGGTGATCTGATCAGGATGAATATCAAAAAGTGCGTCACGTTTGAAATCAATTCCTTATCACTATAAGGATTTCCTTATCATGAAATCATAAGTATGAATGAAATCAGTGCTTCAAATAAGTGAAATATTTGCTACTAATGAGTACATAAATCAAAGACTTATTTCTTTAAATAACGTGTGAAAGTCATCTTTAAAGTATAATTTCCTATATTTAAGGAAGTGATTCCTTAATGAACTTTGATTAAGAAAATATCGTCAGTTTCAGGATACAAACTTACTTAAACTAAAGAATGTGACATTTTTTAATATTAGATAAGATAACATTAGTGCAATTTTGTTCCCATATTTTCTTTAAAATAAGGCTATCTTCTTAGATTTTATTTACACGCTTCAGGCCACACTTTAATGCTGCAAACAATAGTTTTAACATTTCGTATGTTATATCAGAATTAAAATATTCTAATGCCTTAATCAGGGACGAAAGTATACGCTAAATTGTAGCGTTCATTTGGAGAACAGTACGTTAACGCTGTGTAGCGTTGGTGACTTCGCTTAGGGGCTGTTCATTAATTTCGTAACACATTTATGGGGGTGGGGAGGGTGGCCGAGCGTTACGTCATAACAAAACTTTTGAATTCAGTTTTAAAAATTGTATTAAAATTTAATTCTGTTGTTAATATTGTTTTAATTTTTTATCAACAAAAGAATGCACCTAATAAAACGAAGTGAGACTTCGTACTCTAAAGCAGTCATCGAAAACAGCTGTTTTAACTTGACGTTCAAAGCGAACATCAAAGTGTTATAAAAAAACTAAAACAAACATACCAATTTTCACAATTGTCAAACATCGAAGTTATAACGTAGTGCCACTGGTTTCTGTTCTTACTTTAGCTCTGTTTACAATAGAACAACGTGAAATTTCTGTGTAATTTCCATAATAAAACTTGTAATAAGTACAACGTGTTCAATGCTTTTTTCATAACAAACTGCTAAATTATAAAAAAAAACTAAAAAATGTTAAAAACGAGAAGTGTGACGTAATGCCAGGGGGATTTCAAGACTTTGTGACTAAGTGTGACATAGGGTAAAAGGGGCCAAAAATTGGCCAAGAACATGTTACGTAATTTATGAACAGCCCTTATTAGTCTGTAGCTGTATAGTCTGCATGCTTGAACAAACCCAAACAATACACTACGATTGCATAACAATTAGTATAATTATTATCATTCCGCTGCATAGCTATACTAAAAGAACTGCGTGTGTTGCGATTTTTGAGACACAAAGAAACCAGAAATCTTAAACAATTTAATTGTGTAATTCACAATGGAACAACAATTTAATGAATGTAATTAATTGTAATTCATTTTATGCTTCTTACCCTGCCTCATCCGCCACTCCGCTAAGGGGTCAAATAAATAAGCTGCTCCTATTATGTTTTGCTCCTCTACATATCTTCTCAAGACACCATCCCCCTTTCTGTCACAATGAAAGTTGCCGTATGCCGTTTGTGTTGAGTAGGTACTTACCACGCAAACATTATCGTAAACAAAACATTACCGTATGTTTTTCTGTCAAACGGTACAGGATGATAATGTTTGTGCTAATTGCTTATGCCATTGAAGTGTAGTGTATGTGTTTGCGTTCGTGTATACAAACATATACGCAATGGAATTATAAGTTCCCTTTATTTTCGTTCTCTGATCTCAATTGTTGCTTTTCCATAATTTTTTATTTATTTTTTTGAAGTAAAACTTTTATAGCCGCGTATACAACAATACGGTGAGCTAGATGGAGGTAAAACAAATGTAACGAAATGGTTCTTATGAAAAAAACAACACAGCAATTCGCCGCACTGGTTGTAGACAAACGAAAAAATGGCTATTTAAGAATTTTTTCATATTTTTGCTTTAGCCGAGGATTGAACACTCTAGGCTTGGATCCATAGTCGGCTGTTCTACACACTGGACCACGGAGACATATTTATTTGAGTAGTTCATACGTATATTAAATTTTACAATCATTAGTTCTTTTGTTTATTTTATGATTGAATTGGGTCTTTCCTTCAATACTCTGAACGTACATTACGGTCTAAAAATTTGAATCTGGATGTAGCTTTTTTTCAGAACATTAGCATACTCTTAGGCATTTCTCAAATTGAGTTTTGATAAATTCAGAAAGCAGTTTAAGTAGCAATTTTAAAGAAATTTTAGAGACTTGCTGCATAAGCCAGACTTGCAGAATATTCTTTAAGGCCAGAAATAAATGAAAATTTTTTTAGCGGCCGATATTTTGAAACATCGATAAATTACTTCAGAAACATCTTGAAAATATTCTGTTAAAATTTTATAGCGAAATTCGAAGCCGTTTGAATGTTATAGCCGTCGAACGGTTGGTAGCGCACTGGGGGTTTTTGTACACTTGCTTTCGTATACATCTTCTTTCTCTCTAGCTGTTTACTTAATCTATTGCTAAGTATGTATATATACGTATTTAGGTTTGTACATGGCAGAATTGTAATCTAGCTATATGTCGCTGGACAAGTTTAAAAAAAAATTTACAATTTTTTTTTCTTCAGAACTTTCAACAACTTTTTCTCAAAATTGCATTTTTATAAATGGCGTGCATCATAATTCACACAAATTTTCACCAATCAATTCGAAATTTTGCACACATATACTTCGCAATACTGCCGCAAATATGTCAGAGAGTGATTTTTGAAAACAAAAAATTTTATGAAAAAAATGATTAGTTGTGTTTTCAAAAATGTTACGATTCCATTTTTTTACGCCATTTTTGAAAATTTTTTTTTCGAAAATCTGGTTCTGGCATATTCAAAAGAATGTAACGTAAATATAAAAAAAAAATGTTTGCTTTATTTCATATGAATAGCGTTGACGCTAGGATGCACGCCAATTCTGAGAGCTGTCTTTACACTTTACAACAGTGTTGGGCGTGAAGAGGTACGCGTACTAGAGACTCGTTTGCGAATTCACTCTCTTCTCTCACATATATAAACACCGACATGGAGTTATATCAATCAGTTGGCGCTGAGGCGCTTGATGCTTTAAGCTTGATTGTTATGCATCGAAAAAAAACATGAGACTCGAACGTAATACAGAATTTTTGAGATGTTTCGATCATGAATATATTACTGAATCATTGCGGAAGTTTCGTCAACAAACAGGACAGAAATATGAAAAAATTGTTTGGCCTTTTTTTTATATATATTCTTTGACCACAAATTCTCAAAGTAATTTTTTCGTTAAAAGTTACCATAAATAAAAAAAACGAATTGGCCATTTCAGCCCTTGAAAGGACTTTGACCGAGCTTCTTATTGTGTTGTTTGTCTTATGAAATCTTTGAACACAAATGATCGGGAACTGGACCTAAATTTTTCATGCCGACTCCGAACGGCTTATATTCTCAAGAAGCTTTTCATGGCAGTTTTTACTCTCTGAGGCTTTGCCATTGCCTGCAAATAGGTGACGGCCGAACAGAGAAATTACTTTTGTTGTCAGGTGGGATTCGAACAACGGATCACTCTACCCACTGCGTCACGGCCGCCATTACAATAGTTATTGCCAAATCCAGTTACAATATATATCATTTTAAAAAAGTGGCATGATAATAGACTGCATCACTGATACATCAAAGATTATAAATCTAAAATAATCTGATCCAAAAACACTTGTAAAATAAAATCAAAGAGTATATAAAAAAAAGGCCAAACAATTTTTTTCATATTTCTGTCCTGTTTGTTGACGAAACTTCCGCAATGATTTAGTAATATATTCATGCACGAAAAATTACAAGAATTCTGTATTACGTTCGTGCACGAATTTGTGAATTTTATATGGGATTTTCGTCAATGAAATGTATGGCCGAATCAGCATGTTTCGTCAAAGATAAACAAAAATCGTTCATGATTCGCTTACCAATTCTTTAAGACTTGAACTACTGGGAAATATCGTCGAAAATGCAACATAAAATACGTTGCAAGTCTCGTACCGAAAAACGTATCAACATTTTTAACTGTGTAGATACGGTAAAATAAACTTAAGGGAGTATTCCTGGTTGGAAGGCTGTTTTTGGACCTTTTTTGAAAAACTACAAATTTGAAAACGCAAAGAGTTATTTAAATATTGTTTTTTTTTATTGTATTAAGAACATATTAAATTAAATAAACATTTATTTTTTCCTTTGTACGAGGGCGGTTCAAAAAGTTGTCAGTATTCATTGTTGGGCGTCGAAAAAAAAGTTATGTTGCTTGCTGCCCGGATAAATCGACTGCTAATCATCTGAAATGGAAAAAGTAAACGGCGTTAGATTCAGTACAGATGTAACTCTAGTCCCTTTCTCAAAATGTCATTGCAAAATAAAAAACCGATTTTGAGTCTTTTTTTTGTAGTTTAGTGTAAAAAAGAAATAGTAAAAAACTGTTTAAAATTGTGATTGAGGTAGGAACTAGAATGATGACAATTCTGCGTCGATTGCACTTTATTTCAACAAAATTGGTTCAGAACTACGGGCGCAATCTGGGCCGCAAGCTCGAAAAGCGTGGTTTCAAGATAAACGAAATGAGAAAGTTGAGCATGCAGTTTTAGAAATTCGACAATTCTACGTCGATTGCACTTAGTTTCATCAAAATCGGTTTAGTAGAACCGGAGAAAAGTGACTTCGAATTTTAAAAACGTGATTTTGAAAAAACTCAAAGAAAATTATAGGCAATAAAACATTTTTTTTGTGTGAATATTTACATATATCAATCTGCAATGCCAGCCCCATAAATAACTCCTTCCTCTTCTTCAAAAATTGAGGACTCACCTGCTCTTTGTGCTCTTCGGGCAGTTCTACCTTCTTTTGATGCGGCCAGAGCTCTGGCTTCTGACCTTTTCAAACGTTCTTTGAGAAAACTGTATAAAACTCCAAAATGCAATTCTCCGTTTTGTTGTCAATGCTTATGTCTTCGTTTTCATTATTTTTAAATTTTTTTGCCGATGTAATTCTGAATTGGTGTCCTCATCTCTTTCGTGTTGGTTACCACGAAACTGGCGTTTCAAGGGACGAGTTTTTCGATTGCTACCAGTGTTTCTTTTATTTTTATTCTATTACTTTTTCTATCCATTGTCTTTAGCACAAACAAAAATTTTATCAAAACTGTACTTTTCATATGCGCGTGCGCGTCTAGTTTATAACTCAATTTAAAGTGAACTAAACGCTGCCAACATTCGAATACCTAAGCTCTAAAATGTGTATTCATTTATTTTTAAAATGCGTATACAAACAAGTTATTACCTTCTAAAGAACGCACTGAACGAAATACGGTGGTTGCTTTAAGCCGTTGCATTCAAAAAGTAGCCAAATTAAGCAAATCGCATTTTGGCGAAAACATTGCTGGACAAAAATGGACAAATCTATTACAGAATTTCAAAAAACCCTTTTTGATACTTGATGATTTTCTCAAATATCCAAGCTATAAAAATATGCAAAAAAAAATCTAAAAAAAAATTTTACCAACCAGGAATACTCCCTTAAACAAGTATGGGCAGTAGCGTAAGGTCAGTGCTTCTGACCACGAAGCAAAAGGTTTTAAATTTAAAGTTTTAAATTAATTATATTTTCAATTATACTGGCAGTTTTTTTTTTTTAAGAAAAACTGAAAATAAATTATATATATAGTTTTTTTTCATCAATCCTATGAAATAAATGGGAAGATATATGCTATGCTTGTTTTCGGGTTTGTTCGTTTTTTGTTCTCTTTGTTACAAGGGAGGCAATGGTGCGGTGGTATCACGTTGAACTTGCGCATTGTACACGGTTCGATGCTAGAACGGAAAGGAAAAAATGCTTTATTCCCGACACAGATTTATAGACAAATTTTTTCTTTTAAATATTTATAAATAAAAATATAATAAACAAAAATAAAACAGCAATATCTGTCGTATGTACTTTCCTCGAGCCTGGGTACTACTTAGGTCATCAAATAAAAATAAAAAATCCTCTTGATAACCAACTGTGCCTCGAAAGAAAAACAAAAACTGCGATCTAATACTGTACGTGAATATTGAACTTTTCAGTAACTATCCATAAACAAAAGATAGAATTGATATTTCCTTTGATATCGCTATGCTGAAAATACTAGTTCTTGAACTTATTCTGGTATGAAGGCAGACTGCTTTTGGCTGCACTGATGGATGAATGTTAATAAAATAAATAAGCACTCTTCCCAAAAATTCCATTTTTGGATAAAAGTTTCACTTCTACCGTGCGTGGCGGCCACACACATCTATTGTTTAATATAAAGAACACAGGTGCTTATCAAATATAAATGGTAAAACCAAAAAAAAAAAGAATAAGAAAAATATTTATGAAAAAATCCGTATCGACTTCTTAAAGTATTAAAGATATTTATTTATTTACATTTAATTCAAAAGGAATCTTAATGGATAAGGACTTATGTACATATATCGAGTTATTTTTATACTTTTGCAATTTACCTCATAGCGACCATGAGAAATAACTGAAATTCTTTGATGTGTTATTGTGACGTGCTTGATATGAGTGAAATGCTCTGTTCCAGATTCCTGTATACTTGCCAAAATAAGAAAACTGTTTCCATCTGGAGCGAAAATAGGATGCGGCATTATGTCGAGCCACTCATCTTCCGGCGCACGTTCTGAGTGTATCTAAGAAGAATTAATTTTTTTCTTTAAGATACTTTTCAATAGCAGAGTTTTTTTTAATTTATTATCTTAACCTCCGAACATGTCCAGTTAGTATCGGCAAAACAAGTTGAGATAATGCTATAATTCTGCGATCTTGTCATGTAAACTACTGAGATCTGATGATTCCCCAATGATACCCAGCTTGCGGATGTTAAGTAATAATCTCTAAAAAATATATATTATATATACATAAAAAATATTAAAAAAAAAAAAAATTTAGTCAATTTAAATTTTTCAGGAATGTTTAAAAATTTCGAAACTAATTAGGTATTTAACAATCATTATAAAAAGTTACAAGTAATAACGCTCCGAAAATCGGGAGTACTTCCCTTCTTCGCTTTGGAAATCACACCTTCTCATTCACATTGGAGCGAGTTCGTGTCTTAAGTCTTTTTGCAAATTTTTAAACTTTAAAAGCTCATCTCTGCTAAACGCTACCACTCATGGGCGTCCACACGGGGATCAGGGTGGGTCACTTGCCCCCTTCCCCCTAGAGCTCAGGCAAAAAATTTATATTAGTATATTTGTATTAGTAAATTATATGACACATAATCATAAAAAATTTTTAGAATTTGGAATGTATTCAGTGAAAAAAAAATAAAATAATTTTCTTTTATTTTACACATAATAATAATTGAAGACATGTATGAATGAAAGAAATATGTCGCATTTTCGGATTTTTTGAGTTCTATGCATGGATGAAGGCCTTATGTGCATAAAAATATTTTAAAATTTAAAACAACCATGTTTGTGGCTATTTTAGAAATAATCCACTACTTAAGAAAGTTTAATAAACATAAATATCAGTACAAATGTGAAACTTTGAACTTGATTTTCCCGAAACTAAATAATTGCGACTACGTTTTGCGTTACTGCCGACGATTCAACCAATGCCGCCCATGGAGAGCGCATTTCAGTGCCACCAATCAACGATGACGGAGTGAAAGTATCACCATCTAGCCATGGTGAAGAGGTTCGAGTTGCTATCCAACGAATCAAACAAAAAAAATAAAGCTGCGGGTGCTGACAGCCTGTCAGCTGAATTGTTTAAAACCGGCGGCGATGAATTGATAAGGCGAATGCATCAGTTCATCAGTAAAACATGGCTAGCAGAAAGCATGCCTGACGATTGGAACGTCAGCGTACTGTGCCATATACTTAAGAAAGGAGACTCAACAATCTGCGCCAGCAGTACAGGTATCAGTCTGTGGGTTTCTTTTTTAATTAAATAAACACTCCGATAGGTTCTTAGTTCTTTAATATTTTCATTTAATTTTCATGTACAAATATTTGCAAATTGCTGCCAAGGAGGGAGCAAGGGCGATAGTGAGCTTACATTCGGCGCGGAAGGAATCCAACTAACTATGGTAGCATGGCCCATAGCCCATGCCACCATAGTACATTAAATATGTACTGCAGCGCACAGTAAACGGCTGTAGCACATCCCATAGCCAGTACAATTACAACGTTTCGCGTCCATTCTTCAATACTCTTGTGTTAACGTCGGCAGAGGCTGTATTTTATATCACTCCGCCTCGTCACCAGCGCTAGTGACGGATGGACAGCGTCGCGATAATCAAAACGCTGACGATGCATATGCCTGTACATATACAAGCAGCGCGACTGCCTGCCTGTTGGGTAGCTAAGCCAACAATGAGGCAACAAGCGCGACGTATCCTATGACCTTGCTTTGTTGTTGCACAACAACAACACCTACTTATATCAAGCTGATTAGATTGCCGTTATTCGTCATAAGCCATAGTTTATCGACTGTGAATTAAATATATGACGAGCCACGCTTGTTGTTGTACAACACACAAGTGTACAACAACAACACATACTCAATATAGGTGGCTGAATTTCTAGCGATCGCGATATTATTTTATGACTGACACTCTGTCGCCAAGACAGAGCGTCGTTTACATTATTGTCAGCATATTAGATGACAAAAGTGCCCGCTGCTTAACCGGCAGCAACAATGTACTAAGTGGCTAGGAATGAGCTTGGATCATCACTTGTGTAATAACCCAAGACGCATCGGCCGTTGATGTATATTATTCCACGACAAAGTGTCGCCAAGGGCTCTAAGAGCTGAAACACGATATTTTACTTTTTTCACTCGCTGACGGGGCTGAAGGCACCGCCACAGTACTCCCCCCCCCCCCCCCCAAAGTGTTTTAATAGGTATCATTATGTACCTAACATATTCTATCACAATTTAAAAAAAATTGATCTGACGAAAATATTTCAAATTAATGCAATTCTAAAAATATACCACTCCAACTTCAATACTTAGTTATCGCCTTGACCATTCTGCCGCTTCTTGTAAAGACCGGCGCTGGCTGCTGTGCTGGTTTTTTATTGGAACTCGTCTTCTTCAAACGGTGGTTCGAGTAATGACTTGGTCCCGCGATGTCCAACGGAAAATGTCACGACCGGTCTCGTAGCTTTTCGCAGTAGTTGGAGTCCAACGGCGGGCTGGAAAAGTCTGACACAGCCGGATGATCTCCGCTGAACTTCAGTATGCCCCTACGGGCTGGTTGCTTTAATTGACTACTTGGTTCGTCTCTAGCTTAACTATGAATGCTGCCTTTGATCTATTTATAGACAGCTTGGCCGATTTTCCCTTAATCTTTATCGTGAAGTACTTGTCGTTTCTCTCAACGACCTTGTACGGGTCATCGTAACTGGGTTGCAATGGAGGTTGAACTTTGTCACATCTGACAAAAACGTGAGTGCAATACCTCAATATCGGTTGGGCGAAAACTCCAGGGCGGTCGTAGTGGACCACCTTGGCCGGACCGACCTTCTGCATTGCTTCTCGAAGGCCAGTAACAAAATCAGTCTCGTCCAGCCTCATAGGAGGCGGCGTTAGAAATTCACCCGGTAACTTCAAAGTTGTGCCATACACCATTTCCGCTGGAGTTGCAGCGAGGTCCTCTTTCAAGACCGAACGTAACCCAAGGAGCACGACTGACAAGGTATCACTCCACCTCTCGTTGTCTTGGCAGGTAATTGCTGCTTTAAGCGTTCGATGCCTTCTCTCGATCATCCCATTGGCCTGCGGTTGATATTGCGTTGTCCGGAAGTGTTTGATACCTAGGAAATTATTAAGCTGGTGGAATACTTCCGATTCAAACTGTCTTCCAAGGTCTGTGGTAATTTTGACTGGGACACCATAACGAGCGATCCAACCGGACACCAAACTTCTTGCTACCGTTTCGGCGGTCATGTCTGGTATGGGAATGGCCTCCGGCTCACGCGTGTATCGATCAATAATCGTTAAGCAGTAGCGATTGTCTCTTGAAACTGGCAAAGGACCAATCAAATCGATATTAATATGCTCAAACCTTTCGGTAAGATTCACATACGTTTTAAGCACAGTCCTGTTATGTCTACTCACTTTGCTTTTCTGGCAGGGGATACACGCTCTGACGTACCCGCGGATCTGCTGCTTCATATTAGGCCACACGAATTTACCCTGCATCAATTTAATAGTTGCCTTAGCCCCCGTGTGGGAATCCCATGTATTTTCTTTAAGACCATATTTCGAAATTTAGTGGGCATCAACGGTCGAACTATCCCCTGTGAAACGTCGCAGAGTAGCTTGTAGTTGCTATTTGGGACGTCGAACTGTTTAATCACAAGAGAAGACTTGTCCACCGCTCCCCACATCTCTTGTATCTCCGCATCCCGTTGCTGCTCGGCGGCCAACCTGGCGAAATCGATTTCTACACCCGCTACCTGTTGGATGCGTGACAATGCATCAGCAACTTCATTATCGCTGTCAGGCACATGGCGACTATCAGTAGTGAACTGGCCTATGTAGTCTAAGTGTCGTGCCTGCCGTGGTGATGCCTTGTCGGACTTTTGCTTAAACGCAAATGTTAAGGGCTTATGTTCGGTAAATATACAAAACTGGCGCCATTCCATCATGTACTTAAGATGCCTTACAGCCAAAAACATTGCCAAGAGCTCCCTATCGTAGGTGCTATACTTCTTTTGGGCACCATCTAATTTTTTCGAGAAAAAACCCAAAGGCTGCAAACTGTTCCCTACGTGCTGATGCATCACCGCTCCAATGGCGTAATCCGAAGCGTCTACGCATAATGATAAGTTAGCATTTAGCATAAATAGCATAGCCCGGTCGCCCGTAGATCTTGGCTGCTTAATTAGTGTCTTGGCTTATACTGCCATGAGCTCGGCTGGCGACACCTGGTCGCGTTGTTCCCAAATTTCTGGTGGTAATGGCATTTTCCCACCTTTTTAGTCCGTTCACCTCCAGGACGTTGCGCAGCTATATCCCTATACGTAGGGTTAGGAGCATATTGTGCCCTGTGGCTGGTCCCATGCCCTGTGGCTGGTGAAAATCTTCGCGAGGACCCTGTGATACTTTGCGGCGCTGCAACGGAGGTTGTCCCCTCTCACCGGTAAAACGGCGCCTATTTTGCGATCTGAAACACGGCGGAGTCTCATATTGACGAGGCCGTCGTACACGGGTGCGAGCAGGTCCTCATCCTCATCCAACTCTTCAGTCAATTCCACTGGCGGGGGGCTACCTCTTGAAAAACGATCTTGCCTACGATTGGAACGGGGGTGTTTATATGCATACCATGCACCTTCCAATCTATTCACCCGTTTCACCATAGCTTCAGCTTTGGCTCGTTCCGCTAAAACCGCGGGCATACGTGCGTGTACGCCAGCTACTTCACGAGAGCCGGCTAACGTTTCCATTATTTTGTTTGCCAGTGCCGCTTTTTGTGGCAGATCCACCGTAACCGTTTGTAACATACCTTGCTCCATCGATGAGAGCCGAGAGATCCACAGGCTCTTCAACATTTTGTCTGGGATGTTTCCCCCTCCGAGACGGGCGCAGCTCTTTCTGAGAAATCAGTTGGCGGAGCATCTCTTGCTCGGTCGCGCTGAAAATTTCCATCAGGTTCATCTTCGTATCGTTCTACCGGGGGCGGTTTTCTCACCAATTCGCTGACTTGTTTTAGCACAGATTCTCCAGGGCACGCACAACCGTATATAACCGGGCGTGATCGCTTGAAATTTTAAATTTCACGAACTGCGCCTCTGGCTGGAGGAACCACAAATCTGGCGAATCGTGCCAAAATTGTGGTGTTTTCACCGCCGCTATACCGCCTACTTCAGCGGTGGTCACTTCCACTGAGCGCTCGATATGGTGGTTTTTGGATGTGGCCGGGGCGTCCGCTCCACAAACAGCATCATCGTCACTTATTGTGTGCTCGTGTACTTCGGTTAACTTTTCTGAGCCACTCATTTTATTTTTATATTTTCTTTTTTATTAACGCGGTACCGTTCTCTTTCTAAGGCTCTTCTTTTTATTTTTTCTTTTTTTTTTTTAAATTACCTTATTTTCTTTAGTCGATTTTATACGAGTCATCTTTATGTTTTTTAATCACTTTTTTTCTTTTGTTTGATTGTCACAGATCGCGTGTCGCGACGCCGGGCTTACCAATGTGGATTTCCTTTTTAATTAAATAAACACTCCGATAGGTTCCTAGTTCTTTATTATTACCATTTAATTTTTATGTACAAATATTTACAAACTGCTACCAAGGAGGGAGCAAGCGCGATAATGAACTAACATTCGGTGCGGAAGGAATCCAACTAACTATGGTAGCATGGCCCATAGCCCATGCCACCGCTGCATCACCGCTATCGAAAAGGAATCAGCCAAATTGGGTTTGACGATAAATGAGGGTAGTAAAACAAGATATATGCTGTCTACAAACAAGGGAGCGCAGCGTCTAGACTCCCACGTTTCATCCGGCAGCTATAACTTTGAAGTAGTCAAGGAGTTCGTATACCTTGGTACCGCCATTAATACCAACAACAAAATCAGCCTGGAGATAAAGCGAAGAACAATAATTGCTAATAGGTCCTACTACGGGCTTAGTAAGAAACTAAGTTTCAGAGCCCTCTCTCGATCGGCAAAACTAACACTCTACAAGACGCTCGTTCTATCTGTGCTGCTTTATGGCGCTGAGGCATGGGTAGTTTCGAAAACTGACGCAGCCGCTCAGGGGGTGTTTGAGAGAAAAGTTCTTCGCAAAATTGTCGGTCTTTTTCGAGTCGGCGATGACTATCGCATCCGAATGAACCACGAGCTGTATGAGCTCAACGAAGACATTGACGTAGTTCGACGTATAACTGTGCAGCGACTACGCTGGCTGGGTCATGTTCATCGTATGGACGACGAAGCTTCAGCGAAAAAGGTGCTCGAGGCGAGGGTTGCTGGTCAACGACGACGAGGGAGACCATGCCTCCGATGGATGGACCAGGCTGAAGAAGCCCTAACCGCACTTGGTGTATCCGATTGGAGAAGGCGCGCGCAAAGCAGAGGTGCCTGGCGAGAGCTGATGAGGTCGTCCGAAACCCGGACACGGGTTGTTACGGCCTCCTAAATAAGTTAGTAAATATTTGCGACATATAACCTTCATTCATGCGTGTCCTCAATTCAGGTCCGTAGCCAGGATCTACCCAAAGGGGGGTTTTCATAAAAAATATATCGATATTTTTTGATATCGATGAATCAAAGGAATTTAGTATAAAACTTTAATGAATTTTTAATAGAACTTACATTTATTTGTTTTTATATGTTTGTATTAAGTCTTCCCTTATTTTCCAATTTTTTGCCAACTCTGACAAGACTCTTAAGTACTCTTAAGGATGCACAACCATTTAAGCAGTATCTAATTTATTCGTATGGTAGTATTACCTGAGCAAGGTAAAATTCTTGCATATTGCTTAATTAAAAATTTTGATCGTTCCTCGTTTTCGTATGTCATCAAAATCAAGTTGAACGATGACAAAAGCCAGTTGTGCTTTGTAAATAGTACTCCCGTGTTGTGAATTGTTGCAACAAGGAAATTATATATATATATATATATATATAATATATATAAACAGTATATAAACAGCAATTTTGTAAAAATTTCCACACCATTAGAAATGTGACCTACAATGCAAATTCCTTTCAAACGTTATTTTCTAGAAACTGCTAGAAAAATCTCCACGATAAGACTAACATTTTCTTATTAGTAAATCCGTACCCAACTCCTAAACTTTAATAGACCACTTAGCAAAATTTTTAAATTTAATTGACTTTTTCGACAACATTCAAAAGGTATGAAAATTATATTTTTAAAAATTGTTGATGTCCCAAGAGATTGAGATCCCGCGTCAGAGCTAAAAAAAACGCAAAACTTGCAATAAGCTCCGTTTTTCAATTTGGAGTAAGTTAAGTAATGCCAACGGTTCAACCAAGACTGCTTAGATCGAAGATTACGCGAACCACTGACAGGAAAATTAAAAATTGAGGGGGGTGGGGGGTTGAAGAAAGAGGGGATAGATTTTAAATGTTTTGAAAACTTGAAATGAAATGAAATTGGACCGCTTTCTACAATGCAAACGAAATACAATATAACATTATTATGATTTATCTAAAATTGTAACCATTAAATAATTGTAATATAGAATGGACACCGCACACATTGACCACTATACTATTCTGGCAGCGCTGCACTCGGTTGGTACAGCAAAGTAGTTCTAATGCCGCTTCGACTTCGGCGGTGTCATCTTCTTTTTATAATTACTCGTATTTAATTTTGTAACATTGAATCAAAGTATTAAAGAATATCAAGAAGTCGCCATAATAAGAACGGAAATTGATAAAAGGAAAAAATTCCTTAAAAACAAAGATTTGCTTTCCTCCTTTCTGCCCTTTTTTAATGGTGGTTTCTGCAGCTAATTAAGTGGCATCGTTTTAGTATTTTGGCACAATAAAATAATCAATAGAATAACACTAACACAAAAGGATTAAATTTTAGAAAACCACAATTAAAACAATTGTAAAAGGTAAGTTTTTTCCTCACTTTCAATTAATACTTTCCAACGCAATAGATTCTTAAATCACTGGTGATGGACAAGGCTCAATTGAATGTATCGAACTTTATTCGATATCTTAAGCGTGTTGCTGTTGCTGTTAATACTGTTACTGAAGAGAGACGTAGGAGCATTAAGTATGCTCATATAAGAATTGTCATATTAATGATTATATTTTATTTTTTTATACTTTCTGGACCCTAAGTGGGGGGGAGGGTGGGGTTTGAACAGCCAAAATCTCTCCCTTGTCTACGGGCCTGCTTCAATTACAAAAAGGTATGAAGTCACTGAGTTGGACTTTATTGGGATAAATAATGCATATTAGCTTAACTTATAAACCGTATTTTAAAATGGAAATATGAGCATAAGCATACGAAATTTTCTGAGAAATCATTAATATTATTCTAAATATAATAATATTACTATCAAATAACAGATTTAACTTTAAGGGACATTCATAGGAAACCACCTCAATAGTTTTAAGACTTTGCTTAAAGATTATAAAAAAAGAATAATCGGAATAAAATCATTTGCGTAGTTAAACAATTTTTATAAGTTGAATTAAGCTTAACACATACATTTTTGTAGTATATTTTACTTTAAATTTTCAACTCTTTTCAACCCTTTTTATTAATAATATAATATCCTTATTTTGCAACTTGCATCACCGAGCAACTGCCTGTACTAAACGTATTGAGAATTTCAAATCATATATATAATGCATTGCACACAAGAGAAATTCCATTTAGGTGTGCTATAATTAATTTGATTATATTTTCAATTTTTTGTGTCAGGTCAGAAAAATTTTGAAATACCATTGTGTTTTACACTTTCTTAAGACTTTGATTAAATCAAGAAAATATTTTCAAACAGAATAGTTTTTTAGTTTAAAAATAAAATTGATGCTAAAATACAGTTTCATTTAAAAAAATATCATTGGCTTACTTAAGACCAAAAAGTGCTTAAATTCTCTTAAATATACGATGAATTTCATGTAAGAATCGAGATGCATTGAACCCGACCACCTCAGATATCGATGAAATTTTGTTCATAGCTAAATTTCATCAATACAAATAAAACCTCATTTTTAGAAATGACTGTTTTGCGATTTTTTGGGTGTGGCACAGTGGGAAATTTTTTGAAAAAACGCGAAAATGGTCGAAAAGAGCTCCATATAAACTACAATAACTCAGAATCGGCTGAACCGATTTCCATGATATTGGTATCATTAAAAAGATATTTTAACAGGCTTTATGACACGTTTAAAAAATAAAAAAAATTACACTGAAAAAATTTTATAACAAAAAGAAAATTTTAACTAACGGAAAAACCAAAAAGATCAAGGGTTTTTTACAGTGTATTACTTTTTTAGAAAGGTTTATCCTTCACCTATAACATATCAAAAAATAAAAATGGGTTCTTTTTTAGTTTTTTTTATATAATTTTTTAAGTAGTGGCACTTCTAGTAATTGCCCATATATTTTTATATTGAAGCCGCGAAAAATAGCCAAACATCTGTTATATTACTGAGAAGTGTTCAAATTTCAGTTATATTAAAAATATACTTATAATGTGCAAAGGTTATTGATATAATATGCATAAAAGAAAATTATGTATGTATACAGGTAAAATAAATAAACATTGTCCCAGGAAAATTATGAATATGTTTTAACCCCAAAAAGTTCTTGCGGCCGTACCAGCCCAAACCAATAAGTATACAGGTAAGCGCATAAAATGCTTACTGTAACTGTGTTTCTAGGATTAGCAAAATAAACACACTGCAGGTACCCCTAATTAAAGAATTGATTTTAAAATTGCCTTAAAAATTGCTAAATAAATGCACCTGATGAACGTACCGAAAGTTTTCGAAATAATTCGAATAACAGCGAAAATATCAGGTCAGATTCTTACACATTTACAAAATAGTTCAACAATTCTAACATTTTTTAAATGTTTACAAATAAAAAACCATCAACAATTGTTTATATTATTTGCCATGTTTTTATTAATTTGTGTTTTATTTTATTTAAATTTTTTTTAAGTTAATTATTTGTAAGAAATTTTGCGCTGCTCAAATTTGGCACAGTCAGAATATCTGCGCACATGCACAGACGTTTCATTTATCGGAATGAATGAATGAAAGCCTTGAGTTCCTGTTATAGTTTGAGCTTCTTTATATCTTGAAAATAGCTTTTCTTTAACGTTGTTGTATTCGTCAGCATTTGCGTAAGCAACTTGTACGGTGGTCTTATATGTTTCTGATGCCCAGTGATAGAGTTGCCTCGTTGTCTGGATTTCATTTTTATTTGCAATACTATAATTTCGAGCACCTCTCTTCAATGTTCCTCCGATTCCATCACATGCAGATTTTCCGTGACTGGTAGCATAAAAGTGCCATTCAGCGTCAATACCAAAATCAGATTTGTGATGGCATAAATTAATGAAGTTATATTTTTTTTATATTGTGCTCCTGCACCATCTGATACGTAAATGATTTTATTAATATTGTTGGTTATATTGGCCTTCACGAACTGTATCATTTTTGAAATATATAGATGAACTGCTATACTATCATGGGTATTACAATCAGATATTATGGCGAAGCTTTTATGAGTTAATTTATCGTTATCTGAAAATAAACAAACAAAGAAAAAAAAACAAATAAATAAAAAATATTAAATATTTTGATGAGTGTGGATGGATGTGTTTACTAATACCAAAATATTAAAATAATTACCTTTGTAATCAATAACGAACGGATGTATTGTAGCCTGATCATTATTCCAATGGTATCCTTGCACGGCATCTTGTACCAGAAATGCATAATTTTCAGCAAAGTCCATTTGAATTAACATTTCTCCTGATAACAGCGCCGCTCTTTTATTGCTGATAAATTCAGATTGTCGCTTTGCTATGAAATGATGCGGAATCAGAACTTTGATGTGCTTAGTAAAATCGCTGACAAATGATTCTGGGTTGGTGGTTAACGTTTCCAGAACACATCTAATCGTTGTATTCCACTTTTTGTATATTATTTGTTCAGTTTGGTTATTTTCAAAATGTTTTAGCATATGCGTTTTTAGATTATTTAAATTTTTGAAGCAGTGACCACACATTGAAACGCAACACTCGCTTTTTTCTATGTCAGCATTACAAACAACGAATTTGAGAACATCTTTGTAGTCGGTAAATGTGCATTGTCCTTCAATACAAATTGATTTTAAGCCACTTTTTTCAAACATCAATTTCATATTCTGATGCAATGTGCATACACAGATATTTTGCTGGTTTCCAACTCCAAGTTTGATACAATTTTTGCGCTGACAAATCAGATAATGGATCAGCTCCAAGTGAATCTGCTATATTTTCCAAAATTTGCAGTGATTTTCTATTTCTGTATGCATCTCGTTTGATATATTTCCTTTTAAGAGGCGACATTTGGTTTGGTAGATGAGGAATAATATGATCATTTATATTTTCAATGAGTTCGTTGCTTTCGATGTTTGCATTACGGCTGGTACAAGTTGGAAGTTCATTCAATTCTTCGCTAATTTCATCGCTGGGCGTTGTTGGTAAATAATTTGAGACTTCATTCTGCTCCACGTTGGATTCATTACGACTGCGCGCTTTTCTTAGTGTATTCCGGCAAGTTTCGCAAATACTGCTACAATGAATGTTGGCGACAGCTGGAAAATATTCAATTATATTTGCAGCCTCATTTTCACTTATTTTACGAAGCGAAGCGCAACACTTATTAGATATTTTTATGCATCTGTACTTATTGTTTGAATTCATATTCACTCAAAATTTTAAAATATACGCGTAAAAATTTTAATGGGATATCTTGGCTTCTCGAAACTGTTTATAATTATGAATTTCGGTACGTTCATCAGGTGCATTTATATAGCAATTTTTAAGGCAATTTTAAAATCAATTCTTTAATTAGGGGTACCTGCAGTGTGTTTATTTTGCTAATCCTAGAAACACAGTTACAGTAAGCATTTTATGCGCTTACCTGTATACTTATTGGTTTGGGCTGGTACGGCCGCAAGAAATTTTTGGGGTTAAAACATATTCATAATTTTCCTGGGACAATGTTTATTTATTTTACCTGTATACATACATACTTTTCTTTTATGCATATTATATCAATAACCTTTGCACATTATAAGTATATTTTGAATATAAATTAAATTTGAACACTTCTCAGTAATATAACAGATGTTTGGCTATTTTTCGCGGCTTCAATATAAAAATATATGGGCAATTACTAGAAGTGCCACTACTTAAAAAATTATATAAAAAAAACTAAAAAAGAACCCATTTTTATTTTTTGATATGTTATAGGTGAAGGATAAACCTTTCTAAAAAAGTAATACACCGTAAAAAAACCCTTGATCTTTTTGGTTTTTTCGTTAGTTAAAATATTCTTTTTGTTATAAAATTTTTTACAGTGTAATTTTTTTTATTTTTTAAACGTGTCATAAAGCCTGTCAATATATGTTTTTAATGATACCAATATCATGGAAATCGGTTCAGCCGATTCTGAGTTATTGTAGTTTAAATGGAGCTCTTTTCGACCATTTTCGCGTTTTTTCGAAAAATTTCCCACTGTGCCACGCCCAAAAAATCGCAAAACAGTCATTTCTAAAAATGAGAGTTTGTTTGTATTGATCAAATTTAGCTATGAACAAAATTTCATTGATATCTGAGGTGGTCGGGTTCAAAATTTCAGTTTTATCTAGATTTTTAAATGAAATTCATCATACATGACATTTTAATACACAAGTCATGAATATTTTACTTTTGAGGTGTACTATCAAGCCAATTCGCCTCATATTTGTTTATTCTTGCCTTACCTGAGCATTCTTGAATATTCCAATCACACTAATGCTTTCTTAAAAAAATCGAGCATCCACTGACAAATAGCTTAAACTGAGTTCAGTGAAGTAGGTGATTCACGAAATCATTAAATATGTGCTTATACAGGTCTGAATTCCTTATTATATGTTGGAAATCATTAATAATATTGCTTAAAATCGGAAAATTATTGCATTTTTTTGAACAGTTTTTAGAAATGGGTGGCTTGATAGTCATTTATACAATTTTACATTTACAGACCTATTCTTGAAAATCTACAATTGTAATCTAGTATTTCTCATATTTCTATAATTTTCATATTTCTGTTGTAATTTTTTGATTTCAAAACAAAATTTGAATCTTATATATAATAAATTTTGATAAAAATTGTCAGTTGCTTTTCATATATTGACAAATTTTACCATAACTGTGGTGGCATGAGAAGCAAATTACAAAAACTTTATGTTGACGCCACTTCAATATACTCGTATTCACTGAGACATGGTTAAATGATACTTTCAATAATGAGAAAGTTCTTGACAGTAGTTGGACTGTCTTCAGAAATGATCGGGACTACTTCTCAACAGGTCTTTCTCGAGGAGGAGGAGTCCTGATAGCATCTCATAATTCTCTCTCAAGTGAGCTTATAGATACACCTACCCACAAGCTCTTCGATCACCGAATAATTAGAATTTGCTTAAGAAATAGTCTATGTACATTGGTGTAGTTTACATTCCTCCCTGCACAAGTGAAAAAACATACAACGAGCTATGTGAAACACTGTCCGCCTTTATCTCTACTCTAAAAGAGGAAGATAAGGTTGTTATTCTTGGTGACTTTAACCGTCCAAATATATCATTTGTCACCGATGAAAATGACAGCTATCTTCTTCTTGTTAACCTTTCAAATATCATAGATTTCACATTGTTTAGTACCTTTTATGGCAGCGACCTGCAGCAAGTTTCTTCTGTACAAAATCAAAATTTGAGATGGTTAGACCTAGTCTTTACTAACACATATAAGGAAATGAAGATTAGCCCATGCAGTGATGCAGAAAATTTGTTAGCTAGCTCTGTTCACCATACAGCCTTAACAGTTGCTTTCTCTTCTAATGAAGTTACCTTTACCCAATCTTATAATAACTCCATTGCGTACGATTACCTAAACACCGATTACGAAAGCATAACATGTTATTTCAATGCTCTAAGCTGGAATTATATTCTCTCCAACTAAGACGTAGATAGCGCTGTCTCTAAATTTTATCAGCACATTTTTACAGCTTTCGAAGGTTATGTATAAAAAAACACTGATAATGTAAGCGATGAACTCAAGCTAAGGTATGACGAGCTATCAAAAGAGTTTTCTATCAAGTCAGAAGAAGCGTACAAGTTGTACACTAACCTTATCGGTGAGAAAATCGTCCAAGAACCGAAAAAATTCTTTGACTTTGTTAACTTGAAGCGTAAATCTAGCGGCTATCCATCGTCTATGTTTAAAGGTATTGCCAATTCGTCCAACCCTCATGAAATCAGCAACTTATATGCGGATCATTTTAAGGAGGTCTTTTGTCAATCTACTACCCAATTTGAAGCCTCTTCTCCCAGCTCAAATATTGTGGTGGATAGTATAAATTTAACGCAGGAAGAGATTTCTAATGCCATAAAAGAACTGAATTTATTTAAGGGACCTGGACCGGACCTTTCTCCTACAAGCTTCCTGGTGCGATGCTTAGACCAACTACTTCTGCCAATATACATAATTTTTAACGAATCACTGTTTTGTGGGACATTTCCCTTATATCAATCATCCCATCTAACACCAATTTACAAGAGTGGTGATGAAAGGTCTGTTGAAAATTATAGAGGCATAGCAATTTGATCAGCCATTCCAAAACTTTTTAAAAAAATTATTTGAGATAAGCTATCAAGTATAATCAACCCATGTCTAAATGAGCAGCAACACGGCTTCCGTAAGGGAAGATCTACAACATCCAATCTCATGATCATGGTATCGGATGTTTTAATAAATATGGAAAAAGGGCACCAAATAGATGCTGTTTATACAGATTTCAGTAAAGCCTTCGATAGAGTTGATCACAGCATACTCTCATGTAAATTAGAAAATTCGGTATTACGGGACCCATACTAAGTTGGCTAAAATCATATCTCGACGGTATGTTAAATTCCAAAGAATTTTGTAAAAAAAAAAATAGCAGTCTCCTCAGGACTTCCGCAAGGCAGCCACCTTGGTCCTCTTGTTTTTAACATATTTATATCAGACTTATCAGAAGTCCTGAACGATATCCCACACCTTATGTATGCAGATGATTTAAAAATGTACTATGCAATCAAATCAGAGATAGATGTAAATTTTTTACAGTCAAAACAGTCAGTCAGTCAGTACAGCCAGTATCCAAAATAAACTGCATCTTAATGTCAATAAATGCAATGTTATAAGTTTTTCTCGTAAGAACAACATGGCACTACATACCTACCACCTCAATAGTACCGAGTTTAAAAGAGTCAATCATGTAGTGGATCTTGGAGTAGTCTTGGATTGCAAGATGCGCTTTAATTTGAACTATGACAAAATTTTGTCCAGAGCCAGCAAACAGCTTGGTTTTACAAAAAGGCGAGCAAATGAATTCAAGAATATTTTGGTCACTACATCCTTATACTGTGCGTTAGTGCGGCCAAAACTTGAATATGCCTGCATAATTTGGAGTCCGTCTTTCGATTCCCATAGCGAAAGAATCGAGTCTATTCAAAAGCAATTCTTACTATACACGTTGAGAGACATGTGCAACCCCCGTGATTATAATAGCCTTCCTTCATATGAATACAGACTCAGCCTTTTAAACTTTATTTTTTTTTTTTCAATTGTTTATTTCAATTAAATCTTTTTCAATCAAGTGATTCTAATATATTGTCCCACTGCATTTACACGTGTTCTTGCAATTCCAAAAATGACCCAACAAACAGTTGTGTTTGAACGAAACCCAGCGAACATACCTTCTGCATCTTGCTGTTTAACAAAACGAACACTTTCGATCGTACGAGACACGGTAAGCACTACAATTTTTTCATATAAATTTATATTGTCGCTCGTTTCATTTTTTTTTATTTATTTATTCGTTATATGTGTTTGTTTCGTTTTACAGCAAGATGTAATTAATGTGGTTTACAATAACAAATATTTATGAGAGGAGTTTGAAAATGTTTGTAACTGAAAGTAACGAAAAATTAATTTAACCATTTGTGGGTAGGGGGCTTTTATTTCATTGTCCGGCACTGTATATATTTCCGCGTTCGCCAAGTTATTTTTTTCTTTAAATGCATTTTTTTCAAAATTGGGGGTTTTCGCGCTGTGGAAACAATTTCTCGGAAACCATTAATCCGGCCGACCTAGACGTGTTTAATAAAACAATAGCTTGTCTGTATTTTACAATCAATTCTCCAAATTGATTCTAATATATTTTATTTCACTTTAAAAGAGGGTCTTTTCAAATGCACGAAATCTTATACTCAAATATATACATACAAAATGAAGAGATTATACAAAATTATGTAAATTTTCAAATTTTCCAGTAGTGCAGTAATCAGACGTCCCTCTTAATAAAAACTTTATTTTTTTCTAAAATCGACTTTGGTTCATGACAATGACAATGCTCCATTTTATTGATGGTAAAGATAACAATCTGATATGTTAAGTGCACTTTCAACGAAAATGTGTTTTATGCAATTTCCATTCTATTAATATATGATACATTGCAAGTGGATTGAAAGGGCAATCCAAAAGCTGGTGATTCCTTGGGTCGAGAGGAGAAGAAATCGTGTGGAAGTTCTGCTAAATCTGCTAAGCCTGGCGCTGTATCCATACATCTGTCTGTTAATAATAATAATTTTATTTCACTTTCACCTGTTTTGAACTCACCTTCCAAAGCGCAATCACCTGAGTCTGTAAATAAAGATCAAAGTGCTGAATATATTGCCCCTAATGAGGCTGCATCAGCTGATCTGAATTTACATCCGGTTGAGTCTTCTGAAGTAGTACCAACTATAGTCATAAGTGATGATTCTTCGGGTAATTCTTGTAAGAAAAAAACTTATGCCGAAGCCTGTACTGCTACTAATACTATTCTTTTAACTTCCGTTATGAGCTCGGTTTTAATTGGTGCTATACCAAAACAAATATTGAAAAAAAACATTAATCCACCGTCTTGTAAAAAACTTGTGGTTGTCCAGCCTTCTAGATCTATATTTGTGTCTCGTTTTGCTCTTGATACATCCGAAGAAGACGTTTTACATCATATAAACTCTAAATTGAATCTTGTTAACAAGAATATTTCGGTTTACAAATTCAAGTTTTCATATGAGCGCACTGTATCTTCTTTTAAAATAAATCTGCCTGGCGATCTCTTTAATACGTTATTAGATCAAAGTTTTTGGCCTGAAAATACGTTGATCCACGAATATATTCCTAGATCACAACCTTAAACTTCACTGGCTACTGTACCTGTTCGTACTAATAAACAAAAAAACTAGATTGTTGCCTAGCATTTCTTATCTTATACCAAAATGTTCGAGGATTAAGTACAAAGTTAAAATATTTACATATTTTAAGCCACAACCTATTTTTTGACATAATTGTTTTTAGTGAAACTTGGCTTAAGCCTAACACTCTAAATACTGAAATTCTATCTAATAATTTCAATATTTGCCGCAAAGATAGAAACGCTATTGCTGGTAATTCTTTTAATGGCTGTGGAGTTTTAATTGCCGTTAAATCTTCTTATTTCTCACAAGAAGTAATAATTCCTGAGGCATCTGATATTGAATTTTGTTGTGTTCTTGTAAAGTATGGTTCGTTAAATCTTTGTGTAACATGTTCATATATTCCTCCTGTTTCCAACGTAGAGGTATATTTGAAACATTTGGTTTCGATAAAAAAAGTGTGTTTAATACATGATCACATTCTAATAACGGGTGACTTTAATCTTCCAAGTGTCGCTTGGAACTGCTGCACCGAAAACCCTGCAATATTGTTGCCTTCGTCTGAATGCTCATCTGCTAATTCATTTTTAAATGAGCTTTCAAGTCAAGGACTTTTTCAATTAAACAGCCACTTTAACAAAAATAGCCGTTTGTTAGATCTTGTATATTTTGACGACAGCAATATTATTTCAGTTTCAAGAACAGATCCACTCGTGCTCCCTGAAGATCCGTATGATCCAACTTCAGAAATTGTTATTAATTTTCCTAAACAACCCGTAAATAATCGTATTGCTCAACCTCCTGCTGAGTTAAATTTTAAAAGAACCAATTATGTTTTGTTAAAAAACAATATATCTAATATTAACTGGACATCCGTACTAAATATCGTTAATACACAAACATCGCCAGAAAACCTTTATTCGGCTGTCTATGCTTTTAATAGAACTGTCAATGATTGTTTTCTATCATCAGTACCACAGAGAAAAGCCCGTTTAGCAGCTGGTCCTGTATGGTTTACTGAAGAACTGAGAAAATGAAGAAACTTAAAATCCATGCATTATAAAAAATTTCTAAAAACTCATAGCATTACAGATTTTGGTTCTTATACCTCTATTAAGTACAAGTATCGTAAAGTATGTAAGCAATTTTACGATATTTATTTAATAAAAGTAAAATTAAACATCAAATCTGATACTAAATCATTCTAGAACTTTGTCAACACAAAACGCAAGATTGATTCCTATTCTTCTTTTATGAAATATAAAACTGTTGAATCAGATAGCGAGAATTTTTTTCGCTGACTTTTTCAAAGCGACGTATTCATCTTCATCCTATGATAATCTAAGCTATCCATTTAGTGTTCAATCTGGGGATATTTGTCTCCCAATAATTGATACTAACAGCTCTATTCTGCTTGTTAACTTAACAAGGAATTGTTAAGCAGCTCTTGTTAATATTGTTGTTATGTAATGTAAATGTTCATATTCTAAAAAATCATTTACAATTTGAAAGCTCTAAAAAGCTTAAAAGTTCACCGTGGTGAGAATGTGAAACTCAGCATTCAAACGCCAGCTGTTTTTCCGATGAAATTTTATTGTTTATTATGCAAATGCAAAACATCAAGTAAAGTTAAGATTTTTTTTTTTATTTAAAACTTAAATTTACATTTTTTTAAAAGCCAAACTAATTTTGAGTGAACCACGGAGGAGCAGGTCCTATTTTATATACAATTTTTGCCGGCAGCACGCTCAACTTTTGGCTAGCATATGTATATTATAATTTTTGGATTTTTCATTTCGGTACTTTATTGTATTTAGAGTTGGATAGAAATAAAAAAAAGAAATAGATTGAATGAATCATTTTCATTTTGAAGACGTTTTAAATAGCGCCGTCGTTCAAGTTTTTCCTTTCTTTGATTTTCTCTATCAAAACTTAAAACACGTAAAAATTCATCCATTTTTCACAGACTTATTTATTAAAAAGATATATTTATTAAATATAATTCAATATTATATTGTAATTTTTATTATTTATATTATTTTCACAACAATTCTCAAGCATAAACACATAAATTTTAAGATTATGTTGTCGTTGTTAAGATGTTTTGTGTAATTAACAAAATTGTAAAGAAAAGAGCTTTTAAATTTTCACCAGAATACGGAACATTAACAACTTGTTAATATTAACTATTTTGTTAATGTGGTGAGCTTTGTTAAGCTAGTAGAATAGGGCTGTCAGACGGTTTTATCATACTTAAAAGCTCTTAAAACGTCGTATAAAAGTGGTCCCGACAATATACCGTCATGAATATTAAAATATTGCTGTGATGAATTAGTAACTCCAAACACTTTGCTTTTTTTCTTCTTCATTAAAATCTTGCTATTTTCCAGTTGCCTGGAAGTCGTCTTTTATTATTCCGTTGCACAAGTCTGGTAACAGGTCTTTAATCGATAACTATCGTGGAATTGCAAAATTAAGCGCTTTGCCGAAGCTTTTCGAGGCAATCATTACTTCACAATTATCACATAGTGTTAAAGGGGGACATGACATTGGCAGTTTTTTGAAATCGACTTTTTTTTTTAAATTTTGTATTTTAGTAAATATTCTTAAGATTCTAAGAAAAAAATTCCTACGGTTTCAAAAGTTACAGCCAGATTAGTGAGAGCGCATTTTTAATTTTTGCGCTACCGACGTACGGCAGCTGGTATATACTTGTTTAACTTGCTACCTGGCTTTTGGTGGTTGTTATTTCGTACCTTATAGTATAGTTATTTGCAAATGTTTCAACTTCTTGGTATCACCATAGGAGCTACAGCATTGAATTTTTCCAAAGGAAATGATGCAAATCTTTTGAAATGCGCCAGAGTGAAGGCATATGAAGTTTCAAATGAAGCCCGAATTGCTAAACGATTGCAAAAAACTATAAGAAACAGCACAACACAAGATAACGAAGGCATACAGTACGAAGCAGGCATGGCAGATTGAAGGGAACCTTTTTTTTTCTTTGTTCACAAACTTTGAACGCGTTTATCTCGAACCCATGTTTTTCGTACTGGTTGCGGCACTAACGAGTTCATTTTTTGACGAACTTTTTTTTTTTGTATTTTTTTAAACTTAATTCGCTATCGTATGACACGAGCTTTTTTTTAAATTTTTTTTCGATTTTTTATGAATTTTTAAAGTCAATATTTTTTTCGAAAAAACACACTTTCAAATTTGGAACATCATCAAAAATTGAAAAAATATTTAAAAAAAAAATGCTCGTGTCATACGATAACCAATTTTGTTAAGATTTAAAAAAGTCATTTTTTTCAGATCGGACAATTTTTCCAACTCCCAGCGCTGCAACCACGAGGCCCCGTTTTTTTCCCTGCCGCCAGTTTGGAGCTCTATAAAACCATGTTGGAGGGAAAAATGTTTGTTTTTGACTGAGTTATGAATTTTTAAAAAAAGGTCTGTTTTCTCTGCCGCGAATGTCTTGTCCCACCTTAAATCTTTATTGTCTCCACTCCAACATGGATTCGTTTCAGGAAAATCTACGGTTACAAACGTACTTGAATTTACTTCCAAAACCATTGGGAATTTGGAAAAGGTTTACAGACTGCTGTTATATACACAGATTTTAGTAGTCAATCATAAACTCTTAGTATTAAAGCTATCTCTTACTGGATTTCCCACAACACTTGTAAGATGGATTGAATCTTATTTATGCAATAGAATACAACGTGTTCTTTTTAAACTTGTGAAATCTCATGAGTTTCCTGTCACTTCTGGTGAACCTCAAGGAAGCCATCTCGGGCCTCTTCTTTTTTTACTGTTTATAAATGATTTGCCATCTGTCATAAAGCATTCGAGTATTTTAATGTACGCAGACGACGTGAAACTATTTCTTCCTTTCAAAAATGCCAATGATGCCGTTCTCTTGCAAGCTGACATAGACCATCTTTATAGCTGGTGCTACGTGAATCGTATGAATCTTAACATGAAGAAATACAAGCACATGAGTTTCACTCTAAAATCTCCTGTCACATGTATTTATAAAATTTGTGACCATACATTAGAGTCTTTAGATGTCTTTCATGATCTTGGAGTAACTATGGATACTAAACTTCGCTTTCATATTCATATTAATAAAATTATAATTCGAGCAAATAGTACTTTAGGTTTTATTAAACGATGGGCAAAAGAGTTAATGATCCCTATATAACAAAAACCTTATTCACCTCTCTAGTGCGACCTATTTTAGAATATGCTTCAATTGTTTGGTGCCCTCGATATAGTTGTTTCATTGACGAGATAGAATCAGTTCAGAAAAAGTTTTTTTTGTTCTGCTTATGCCATCTTTACTGCAATTTCAACTATCAGCTACCACCTTATGAATATCGTCTGCAACTTTTAAATCTTCCTACTTTAAATAATCCTAGAATTATGCTAAATGCTACTTGGATTTTCAAAATTTTACATGGATATGTAGACAGTCAATATTTACTGAGCAAAATTTACTTTAATATTCCTCTCCGACCTAGAAGATCTTTTGAGTTACTTTACATGAACTTTTGTAGCAGTAATTACTTGCAAAACGAACCACTTAGAAGCGCTTGTGAGACTTTAATTTTGTTTCAGATGCAATTTCTTTAAATGAATCCGTTTACTCAAATAAATATAATATTTTAGATTATCTACAGTATCGCCACTAATCTGTATCATGCTTCCAAGGATACTTAATATTTTCCTGTGATGTTTGGTAACAACTTATACAATCTAGCTGTGTAGTTTAATATGATTATCCAGACCGAGACCACGTCCGTCTCGCCTGGCATATGCCGGTTTGACGCCGTACGACTAGCTTTGCAATTGTGAGCTGTGCTCTAATCCATATTTATGTAGATATAAACGCTATATATATATTTTGATTATCCAGAGCAAGACCTCGTCTTTCTTGCCTAGCACATGTCTGAGCTCGACCTCGTCCGTCTAGCCTAGCATATGGGAGCACCGCTCTAATCAAATCATTATATTTACTACTAAGAAACTAACCGGATTGCAACTGTATATACCTGAAATCCTGACAATTTTACATTTTTATAAAATTTAATTGTACATAAATTAATTGTATATATTTATATATACTAATATTTATTTTGTCTATTATTAATTGCTATAAAGTGATATGTGCTTAGCATTCAAATAAATAATAATAAATATTCCATACGTTCGGAATGACTTTTTTTCTTTCTTTATGTATTCTTGATTATCCGGAACATTCCTTTTTGTGTTTCTTTATTCATACGGCATATTCCGAACGCGTTCTTTATCAGTGCCATCAACTGAGGTAGAATAAAAAGAATATTCCTTGTGTTTGAGGTTATGTCCAATTTTGCTGTTTAATTGAAGGCAAAATGGCATAAAATTATGTTGGTAAATTTTAGCAATTTAAAGCTTTTAATTGAATTTATTGCAAAATTGCATATAAACAAAAAATATATCATCCATATTTGTGTTCATAAAGTTTGCTGGTTACCAATAACATAAATGTGTTCTTTCATTTCCAATTTTGTTTTCTTATACATTCTGTTCTGGATAAACAACGGCCTATTCTACTCCTTCCGTTCTTTATGTGGAATGAATAAAGAAATACAGCTTTCAAGAATCAAGAAGATCATTATTGAGCTCATGTTTCACATTCGATGTTATTAATGCTGGTATTGACAGCGAATATATTTCTAGTATGATATGCCTCAGCAAACCAATAAGACGTACTTGGCATACTCGGCTGGTAACTGAATATCAGCACCAAACTACATATGCAAGCAATGAACCCATCAATCGATGCTGTAGAGAATTCAATAACGTTTCCGTATACTTCTCACCTTCTATGTCCAAATCCTCTTTTAAGCAAACCATGTCTAAGTTCCTCGTTAACCAAAATTAACTCAGGAATAAGTTAAATTACCTGTATATAGTTACTCGTATGTATACCACATTTAAGCATGCCCTCTCTAAATTTGTTGGATATAAGAACTATCCAAGTCTCTCTCCCTTCCTAGTTAACCCAGCCTTTTATCTTCTCTCTTTTCTTCTCTTTCTAGTATGTAAGTACCTTTTACTCTTACTTTTAATTTTCTTTCTGACACTCCTTTTTGATGTGTTCGTGAAATCATGTCATTTAGGTGGCACCCACTTCAATTCGTACATCTTCGAACACCAAAACAAGGAAAAGGGGAGAAGAAATAAAATAAAAATAAAATAAAATAAATTTAAATTAAGTTAGAATAAGTAAATTGCCTTGTTTGGCCAATAAATAAATAAATAAATAAATTTTGTTTTTTGAGATTCAAAATTTTGTTTGAAATTAAAAACTCACAACAAACATATAGAAATATGAAAAATACTGGTTTACAATCGTAGATTTTCAAGAATAGAAACACTTACTTAACCAAACAAGCTAAAATAGTGAGCCTTTGAGCCCATGTTTCAAAACATATTGAATTTTCTTATGTCAGCAAGCATGTGCCGAACGCACAGTGTGTCTCAATCTAGCGGGAATCTCAATCTAAAAAAAATTGCAAAAAATAATTTTATTTCTCTTAAATACAGCATCGAATAATGGCCTTTTGTGTATTTTTAAATTATTTCTGAGCCTCAAGTACGTAGTTTTTGTGTTAAACGTGTTGATCATGCGAAGGCATATAGATTAGACCGTTTCATTTTTTCAACGTTTTTGAAAAAGTTCCCGGGACACGCTGATTTCTGATTCTACTTTTAAAAACACGAATTTTGGTATACAACACTACAATATTAACAAACGGTAAATGGTCGCGCAAAACGCTTAAAGGGTTTTTGGCAAAAAATTCATTATTTCGAAAAAACATGAAATTTCTTCTTTAGTATTTTGCATATAACTAAGAACCTGATAAAACGATTTTTACCAATTTGCTTTTTCTTAAAAGATAATAAAATTTACAATCATTTGCTATAAGACACATTGCATTTTGATAGGTAAACTTTGTTTTACTACTCTCCAAAGTGAAATTTTTATAAAAATGATTATTACCCCGTGTTAAAATAGCATGACGAAGAATTTTTTAATTGTATGAATTTTGTATTTTGAGGAATTTCAAACCAACAATTTTGATGTATGCTTCAAAGATTTTGGAAAGGTATTTTTTCAAAAATCAACACAACTCTGCTGTGAATTTTTCTATATATAATATAACTTTTGTTTTAAATTGCCAAATTCAAAGTTTCAGAAAACATACAGAGAGTCTTCTATATCACGTACGCAAGCATTTGAGTGGTAAAAATTGTTAAAAGAGGATCGTACATCAGTTGGCAACTAGCCTCACCCTTCTCATCCAGCAACATCAAGAAACGATGAAAGTATCAAAAAAGTAAAAGAAATTGTGCTCGAAAATCATCGTGTGACCACGAGATATATAGCTGAAAAGCTTTATATATCGACTGGATTGGCGGACAATATTGTACATGATATTTTAGGTATGCGACGGGTTGCAGAGCGACTTGTGCCAAAATTTGAAAATTTCCTTAAAAAATAGTTCGCAAAACTGTCGCTCAGGAGATGCTTTTAATGGCCGATACGGACAATCAGCGTATCATTACTGGGGACGAGACTTGGGTGTACGAGTATGACGTCGAAACAGTTCAACAATCTGCAGAGTGGCGCTATCTAGATGAGCCGAAACCCAAAAAAACTCTACAAAGTCGTCCAAAAATTAAGTTGAAGTTGACTGTTTTCTTCGATTTTCTATATGTCGTGCACTCTGAACTCCTTCCGCAAGGTCAATCCGTCAACGATCAATATTATTTAAGTATTTTAAAGTGTTTGCACCAACATAATGTACCAGCTCACACATCACTTATTGATCACGACTATTTGACCAAAAACAATGTCAATATTGTTCAACAATCACCATATTCGCCAGATATGGCTCCGTGTGATTTTTTCCTATTCCCCAAACTCAAACTGTCCCTTCGTGGAAAACATTTTGGGACAGTTGAATTCATCAAAGAGAATTCGCAGAGAGAGTTGAAGGCCATTCAGAAATCGGCCTACCAAAAATGCTTTCAAGTATGGAAAATACATTGGCATATGTGTATCGCCTCCAATAGTGATTATTTTGAAGGGAATAAAATAAATATTGAAGAATAATTAACAGTTGTTGTTTTATTTGCACAGTCCGTTTAATAAAAAAATTAATATTTTCCAGAAAAATTCTCTGTGATGTGGAGTTGCTTTTAAAAAAAAAAATGCCATGCTAAGAATCTTCGAATTATACACCAAAATTGTTCGTTTGATATTCTCAAAATACAAAATTCATACAATTAAAAAATTCTTCCTCATGCTCTTTCAACACGGGGTAATAAGAGTTGAAGACATGGAATTTTCGTAATAATTTTTATAAAAATTTCATTTTGGAGAGTAGTAAAACAAAATTTACCTATCAAAATGCAATGTATCTTATGGCAGAAGATAGTAAATTTGATTATCTTTTAAGCAAAAGCAAATTGGTAAAAATCGTTTTATCAGTTTCTTAGTTATATGCAAAATACTAAACAAAAAATTTTATGTTTTTCGAAATAATGAATTCTTAGCCAAAAACCCTTTAAGCGTTTTGCGCGACCATTTACCTTTTGTTAATATTGCAGTGTTGTATACCAAAATTCATATTTTTAAAAGTAGAATCAGAAATCAGCGTGTCCCGGTAACTTTTCGCAAAAGTTGGAAAAATGAAATGGTTTAATATAGATATTATAAGTAGCTTAATAAACCAAATTATATTAATATTATCTATTGGAATTTAAGCAAAAAATAAAAACAAAAATGGGTTGCATTTTGTTAGAATGCCATTTACTTTAACCACATTTGTACGCAATTAGATGAAATTTTTACCAAGTTTGGGTCATACATACTTACATTAAGCTCCAATTTTTTTAAATTATGCATTTATTTCTTAAAAACTCTACGACGTCATACAAAATGACAATACCTCACGATTTTAAAATATAATTTTGTGTTTCAAAGTTGAAAATTTTTTATGACAAAAAATATTATTATTAAATATTTAAGAGTGTATTTTTCAGTATAGCCAATTTTATGAACACCCTGCATAAAGAAGAGTGTTTTAGATATACACTAACTTCTAAATATTTTTTGGTTAGAATGAACAAGCGAATTATATTACAAACATTTCGAATTTTCTCCTAATAGTTCGGTTAAATCTTACACAGTGGAAAGGTGTAAATTACAACAGTGTTCACCAAACTCTCACCAAACATCTCAGAAAACAGAATTTGAATGGTCATCTTGTTCAAGGAGCATTCCTAAATAATTACCAAATACGTGAACTTTCCACGTAAGTCTTTGTTGTCCCCCTAGGCAAAATCCTGCGGACGCCCATACTACCACTTTTCAAAAATTTTCGGCTTAACTAGACCTCAAGACCTTTCTAATGATACATCAAGTTTTGCTGTAGCATTTTAAGATTTGCTGATATAAGCGGACCCTTATAGGAATAAATATATAGAAGATTGAAGCGATTGTTTTAAATTTTTTTGTGTTTTTTGTTACTTGACTGTTCAATAAGTCTTTAGTTTGACACGTAGATAGCGTCGCTAGGATCAAATCTGTGGGCACTTGAGGTTGTTAGCAGGGACCGAAATGAACTATTATCTTCTCCAGTTGATCTCAAGAACGCCAGGTTTGCCTTTTATATTTTTGAATTTTAACAAAAAAAGCAGAATATAACTATTACATTCTGCTGTTTATTTTTTTTTTTTTTTGTACAAGAATGACTTATTTTCTGTTGGATATTTTTTCCAGCTAAAATATCCAGCAGTTTGTTATATTTCGTAAACTATGGATACTAAGACAATGAAATTTGGTATGTTTGCTTGACATTAAAATCTATATATTTAGAAAATGTGGGCGGACCACTCCCCGTTTTAGGGAAAATTACAATATCTCATGACCACGAATTAAAAAAGAATTTAAATTAACATTTAAATTTTACATAGCTGTGAAGTTGCAAGCAATTTTCCAAATTTTATAATTTAAATTGAATAAATTTAAGCATTTCTCCTAAAACGGGATGTGGTCCGCCCACATATTCTAAATGTAAACATATTCTAAATGTAAACATGTTCATGCTAAGCTCCCACATACACAACTTCATTATCATTGCGTACTGTGTTATTGAGATATTGTAATTTTCCATAAAACGGGTCGTGGTCCACTCACATTCTCTACATATATAGATCTTTACGCTAAGCTTTCATATACAAAATTTCATTATCATTCCTTGTCGTTGTCATGAGATATATATAGTGATTTCCCTAAAACGGGGCGTGGTCCACCCACATTTTCTAAATATATTGATCTTGATGCCAAGCAATCACAAACCAAATTTCATTGTCTTGTACAAAAATATAAACAGCAGAAAGTAATAGTTAAATTTTGTGTACAAAATTATAAGACAGATAATAGCTATTACTTTCTGAATTTTTTGTAAAAAAGGAATAATACCCAGTGAACCAAAACTACCGTTTTTGAATTCATTTATGAACCTTTTCGGGTAGAAACGTTCATTTTCGGCACTCATAAATGAACCCTTTTTGTATCATTCGTCGCACTAAAATGCCTGTCAAAAACGATTCTTATTTTGTTCGCAAATGAGTTAAAAAAGGACCATAAATTATCCTTTTTTTTTTTGTGCGGAAATGAGTTAAAAAAAGAACCATAAAAAGTTATTTTTCGGCACTCGAAAATGAGCCCTTTTTGTATCAATCTTTGGACTGAATTGCCTCTCAAAAACAAACCTTTTTTTGTTCAGTAATGAGTTGAAAAAAGAACCTTTTTGAATTATAAATTTTATTATTGCATACTACTATTTGTTATTACATATCGATATTTTGTTAAAGAAGAAATGATTATTGCTAAAATTAGAGATCATATTAATCATTGGGTAAATAGAATTAATATACCGGGGCTGGAATTCACGCATTGTGTTTATCAAGATATTGATGTTTCAAAGGGGAAAGGCGTGATTGTTTTCCAATTTGACAAACTTCCAAATTATATATGAAATATCAAAATAGTTAAGCTATTTATTGGGGAATTTATTTGATTGCTTTTTTGCATGGAATTTTTTCTCGGTTTTCATTCTATTTGGGCCTGATTTTAATTTTTATAGAAATGTTGAAATGTTGAAAATATTCATACGTGTAGCAGTACATCCATCTCGCACTGGTGAAAAAGTTCATATGACGTTTGTACGAAGGTTAACATTTTCATTTTAAGTTCCTTTATTTAACTGATTTTAGAATATAAAAAGTAACATTTATGATTCATTTGTGAGCTCATTTATGAACAAAAAATGGTTCGTTTATGAGAAATTGTTTCCTACTGATATGATAAAAAAATTATTCTTTTCTGAACTAATTTCAGAATGCAAAAAAGAAACATAAATGATTCATTTCCGAACTCATTTATGAACAAAAAATGGTTCATTTGCAAGGAAGTCTTACCTACTGAAATGATACAAAAATGATTCATTTTCGACTCAAAATAAGTTTTTAATGAATTTCGGAAAATATGTTCAATTTTTCTTTATGGGAAAAGCTTTCACGAATTTAATATTTTATAGCAAGCACTTTTAAGCGACAAAATAAAAAAGAAAAAATTAAAAAAAAAAAATTCTAACGAAAAACGTTCGCAAAACTCTCACCTTACTCAAAACCTTCGCTTATGGTTCAGTGGGTAGTTACGGTCCCTGTTTGTTAGCAGTGCCATCAGTTCATGAGAGCGGCAATGACAGTGGCTATAAGACACAATCAACTTTGCTTTTTTTATACTTTCTTTGTTATACACACATAATTTTTTTGGATTTTTAAACTCAGCACACCGCACTTTTTTTGTCATAGTATTTTTTCATTTTCTTATCCTTTTAAATGTTATATTTAGAAATAAATTGAACGTAACGTCATTTGATACGTCAAGTAAAGTAATATTTTTTTTTTATTGTTAGCTGAAATTTAAACGGTGAAATCTGACTGATTTCATTTTAAGATCTGGATTCATTCAAACAATGAACTCCAAAATATTTACCAGTTTCTCGCAGCAGTTGAAAGTGAGTGATAATTATTTGTAGTAAACAACGTTTGTCCTTTTGTAACAATGGAAAAATTGCATTTTGGGTTTTGTTGTTAATGCATTGATGCTGTTCACAATCAGGTGCAAATGGTCTTGCATCATAGCATTTGCAAAATGATAGAGTATATTTTTACTATGCACTAACAAAATATACAGAGATGCATTTACTACGCTTGTGTAAATATGCAACACTACAAACCCATAGCTTATACCCAATAGGCAATGAAGCTAGGTCTCTTCTAACGAAGGTGTGCATTTACTGCTACTTTTGGAGGTAAGACTTATGACTTCCCCCTGCTTCTGCGAGTGCTTCTATGAGGCCTAATTTTTCGCTACCCAGGACAGAACCAGAGGTAGGTATACATAAAAAGAAATAAAAAATAAATATTTTTTTAATTGTTGTGGCCTCTTTAAACATATACACAATAGCAGGCCTCTTTAAAGCAGGGAGAGCGGAAGGTCTGGAAAATTTGGCCATTTCATATAAAAATGTATATACATATATGTATTGGATATGAGCGTGGAAGGACTTCTATTAGAAGCCCTGCTAGTAGCGCTTCGAAGCCCTGCTTTTGCCCACTGGATATTTACTATACATATGCAATACTAAACTCTAAGCTAGCAGCTGATTGTCAAAAAAATAAAGTCGCAGAATTAAATAAAAAAATGAATTAAACCTAGAGGACACCAAAATATGCATGAAAGATTCAGTGAGTTATCAGCTGTTAATGCTCGTTTGCAACAAGTATTGCAAAGTAAACCGAAAAAGACCGCTCACGATTGATGCGAAACGCCCTATTGTTTTTTAATGTGGAAAAACCCCTATGCAAGCATTGGAAGATATTGACAAATGTTATAGTGAATCTGCTCCACGGGAATCAACCATAATATTTAAGTTTGCTGAATTCAAACGTGGTCGCACAAGCACTTCTGATAAACAACGTTCTGGTAGCCCAAAAATGATATCAACTTAAGAAATCAACAACAAAATCCACGATATCGTATTAGAGGATGCGATAGTAAAAGTGCGTAAGTTAGTTAAGACTACAAGGATATAAACTGGTTCGGCGCCATCAATTCTGAATGATAATTTAGTATGCAAAAGATGGTTGCAATATGGGTACCGCATGCGTTAACAATACACAAAAAAGGTAATGAGTTCATAATTCTAAGCAATGTCTATCCATAACCTTAACCGTGATCCGAAAGAGTTTCGTTGCATAGTAGATTCACTACTATGCAACGTTATCGGAACAACAAGAAAAACAAAGCGATTTGATAAAAAAATCTTTAGCTACCAGTAAAAAATTAAAAACACGGAAAAGGTGGGAGTTGTTCAATCAAAACTTACTATAAAGCTTATTTTTGAGTGCTTCCATTTTTAAACAACCAAAAGAAAGATCAACAGTGCTTACCGATTTTATTTTATCGAATTAATTTTAATTTAATTTAATGGAGAATTAGTTTAAATTGGGAGTTTTTTATTGTGTTTTAAGGTTATAATTTAAAAAATTAATATGAAAAGTAAATTTCTCCTTACAAAGTTTCACAAACGCTACGATATAAGATTAAAAACTAAAACTTATTAAACAAAACAAAACAAAACAAAATAGACAATCGATGCATTTATCATTTTAAAAATTCTAAAAAAAAGACCAAAAACTAACTTGAGTCTATAAATATTGGAAACTAGAAGGACCCAATGGTCCGCAGCTTCGCAACGGACGTTTTCTTTTATCAATAAATACGAAACCAGTGCTGGTGAAAGTAGTACAATATTAGTATGTGTACTACTTTTATGACTTCCGTTCTAACCAAATTTTAATTGTACTGCTATTAATGAAAAGTCGTAATACCCAAATTAAAATATTCCACTATTTGCTCTGTTTGAAAAACTCGGTTTAGTTTTGTGATAAATGAACAATTGTCACATTGTGAAATGTGACAACAAGAACAAGTGCTATGGTATCCATCCAACAAGAAGGTCTTCCTACCGACCCTGTCGAGCTGAAAAAAATTTTCATTAACTTCCATGAAAGCCTCAACATTTCACCCACTGATGTTGAAAACGACCTCACGGCATTTGCATCGCATACTAGCTCAAAGCATATATGGCATTTACAAAGAGCTCGTTCTAACTTCAAAAATTTTTATTGTCCCTAACTCTCATCCTAAAGCAATGTCCGATTATCCAGCCTCCCGAAATACACTACCTTCAATTGCGTCTTTTAATATATCCTACCACAATTGTGGTGGCATGAGAGGCAAACTCAATAAACTGTTTGTTGAAGCTAAATCTTGTCATTTCAATGTTTTTGTCTTTACGGAAACGTGGTTGAATGACGCTATCAAAAATAAAGAAATTCTAGATAGCAACTGGACAATATACCGGAATAACAGAAACTATGCAAGCTGCGGCCTGTCTCGAGGAGGCGGTGTCTTAATTGCCACACATAACTCCTCATCTAGTGAATTGATTGTAACCTGCTCCTCCAAATGCTTTGAGCACAAAATAATCAAAATAAGGCTAGATCAAAAAGCTTCCGTATACATAAGTGTTATTTATATTCCTCCGAATTCAACCCACAATTCCTACAAAGAATTATGTGAAATCATAACGTCAATAACAGCTGCGTTAAACGAAGATGATAGAATTATTATTTTTGGAGACTTCAACCGTCCCAATATAACTTTTGTGCACGATGATGATGACAACCATCTCCTTCCAATTAACCTGTCCAATGCGGTCGACTTCGATTTATTAAGTACTTTTTATAGTAATGATTGTCAGCAAGTTGCTCCTGCTCCAAACCGAAACAATCGCTGGCTAGATTTGATTTTTACTAACTCATATGACGAAGTAAAGGTTAGTCCAATCTGTGAGGCTGAGCAGATATTTTCCAATACCCTCCACCATACTGCTTTTACTACTGAGTTATGTACCAACAACATAGCTTTTATACAGTCATTCAATAATTCTATTGTATACGATTTCCTCAATGCCGATTACAATAACATTAAAAATTACTTAAATTGTTTGGACTGGAACCACTTGTCTGCACTAGAATTGGACGATGCTGTATCGTCTTTCTATCAAAAAGTCTTTTCTGTATTTGATACTCATGTTCCAAAAATAAAGAAAAAAAATAAACTATCGGAACCGTGGCTTGATTCAAATCTTAGAAATTTGAGAAATCAAAGAAATAAACTTTACAGAGTCATTAAAAATTGCGTCATTGTAAGTGATGAGGTAAAGGTTAGATACGAAGAGCTGTCTAAGGAGTTTTCCATTAAGTCCGAAGAGGCTTATAGGCTTTACACCAATTTAATTGGAGAAAGGATTATTGAAGACCCGAAAAAATTCTTCGATTTTGTAAATGTAAAACGGAAATCGACCGGATACCCAAACTTCATGTTTAAAGGCAATGTTACTTCATCTAACTCACAGGAAATTTGTAATCTCTTTGCGGATCATTTTAAAGAAGTCTTTTGTTCAACTACTTCCCAAAATCAACCTACATTTGCCAGTATAACTAGTATACCGACATTGGTTTGTGAAATACATATTACATGGAGTGACATAACCAATTCCATTAAAGAATTAGATTCAAATAAATCTCCAGGTCCAGACCTTATACCACCAATTTCACTTGTTCAATGTTTAGACGAATTAATTACGCCGTTACATATGATTTTTAACAAATCCTTGCATACAGGTATATTCCCAACTTTTTGGAAATCTTGTCATCTTACGCCAATTTATAAAAATGGCGACAAGAGATCAGTTGAAAATTATAGGGGTATTGCAATATTGTCAGCAATTCCAAAGCTATTTGAAAAAATTATATGTTCCAAACTCACGAGCATAATTAATCCGTGTTTAAACGAGCAGCAACATGGTTTTCGTAAAGGACGATCAACAACCACAAATCTTGCAATCATGGCATCAGACATTCTTACTAAAATGGAAAAGGGCAACCAAATAGATGCAGTCTATACAGATTTTAGTAAAGCCTTTGATCGTGTTGATCACGAACTCCTAGCTAAGAAACTAGAAAAATTTGGTATATCAGGTACTGTGCTGAAATGGCTCAAGTCTTATCTCTGTGATATGACTATATGTATGACAATATGTAAAATTTCAGGGTACTTTGTCTAAAAAGATTGTTGTCTCGTCGGGTGTACCTCAAGGTAGCCATCTTGGCCCACTTCTCTTCAACATATTTATTGCAGACATATCTGAAGTTTTGCATGATGTCCCCCATCTCTTATATGCAGATGACTTAAAATTATACTATAACATTAGATCAGAAGTGGATTCAGTATTCTTACAGAATAAGCTTTTTTCTCTGGAACAGTGGTGTAGTAAAAATAAACTTTATTTAAATATAAATAAGTGCTACGTTATAAGTTTTGCCCGTTAAAACGTAATCACATATAGCAGATACATGCTAAATAAGGTAGAACTTAAAAGGGTCAACCACATAGCAGATCTTGGAATAATTCTTGATAGTAAGATGCGTTTTAACCTTCACTACGATCATATCATATCCAGGGCAAACAAAATGCTCGGATTCATAAAAAGACGTGCAAAAGAATTCAAAAACCTTTGGGTAACTAAAACCTTATACTGCACATTAGTACGACCAATCTTAGAATACTGTTGCATAATTTGGAACCCAGCTTTTGTAGTGCATAGTGAAAGGCTAGAATCTATTCAAAGACAATTCTTGCTTTTTGCATTGAGAGACCTATACGATCCTCGTGAATATACTAATTTACCACCATACGAGAGTAGACTTAAAATCCTCAATTTAATGTCGCTGTCATCAAGGAGAATATTACTTTGCTCATGCTTTACATTCGATGTTATTACTGGTAACATCGATAGCGAATACATCTCGAGCAAGGTACTATTTAATGAACCAATAAGGCGAACAAGGTATACAAAATTGTTAAAAGAATCGCATCGCAACACTATTTACGCATTGAACGAGCCCTTGAATAGATGTTGTAAAATATTTAATAATATCAGCGAGCATTATACACCGCCAATATCGAAATTCAGATTCAAGCGTTCTCTTTCCAAATCACTTTCCTTTATATAACTACCCCCTTATTAAACACCAATTCACTTCAGAATCTTCTCCAATTCCTTTTCACCATTCTGATCCCTTTTCTATTTCCTTGATCTAGCATTTGTAGAAAAATTGTAAATCAAAAATTTTAATGTTAAATAAGTAAAACACCGCATTGTAATATTAACTCTATTCTCCCATATCCAAATGCCTCTTCTTACATTGCCGTCTACCACCCATACCTAAACAAAATTTAGTTGTTCTTCCACTCAGCTTTCCATCTTAATAATATTTTAGCATAGTATTAAAAATTAGTACATATTTTTACTATGTGTATAAAATCTGTTAGTATGTAAGCTTAGTATATAAGTTCCCCCTTCGTTCTTCTTCTTGTCTTTTCTTTTTGACGTGTTTTTGAAAATGTGTCGATTCATGTGGGCGGATTACGCCCACTGAGAATTGCATATCTTCTACACCTAAAACAAGGAAAGAGGAGAAAAAAAAAAAAAAAATAAATACAACAACAACCTGTTAGAAAAATAAGTTAGAATAAGTATATTGCCTTGTTTGGCTAAATAAATAAATAAATAAATAAATAAATTTTTATGTAAATACCCTAACTCTTGCAAACAAAACAACATATTCCAGAGTAAAAAAGAAAACATTTCAAAAACTTATCTACATGAATACGTAGATATAACATATGAGACCGTCTTTTTACCCCAAATTGTTCACTTTATTTTAACTAGCAAAAATCTGAGAAGAATTATGTAATGGCGCTTGCAGCAGAAATATGGCTATAAATCCGTTTTTTTCACACAAGAAGCCTATTTAAGTCTTCAGCTTCCGTTTAAAATATCATCTATGAGTCGAATTAATCAACTCACCACATTACTTCATATTGAACACAACTTTTAGTTACTTACTTCCTTCCAAACATTTATCATATTTCTTTTATTGATTTATATTAATATCCGCAATGTTAAATTTGTGCGGTAAAATCGTGGCGTGATCGAGCTTTCTTGAATAAGAAGAAAACGCTTCTCGACTTTTTATGTGTCTGGCTTCAAAGAGTGCACATTAATGCAAGAATGATCAAAAATAAAAAATAAAATCATTAAATTGAACTTCAATGTAGTCAAAATCTTTTTTAAAATTTATCATTGCGAAGAGTTTTATTGAATTCAATAAAAATTTTAACTAAAAATAGAAAGAAACAAAACAAAACTTCATACGGAAAACCACTAAACGCTAGCGATTCTTCTGTCCACGTAAGTTTCTTTTACATATTAATTAAAGTAAAAAAAAATCTTATAAAGAAATATAATTTTTACTAAGAAAAAAATTAAATTTTTAGATAAATTAATTTTGTGAAATTATTAACATTGAGCTGCATTCAATAAGTTTTATTCAATTAAATTTTCTGAAATTTATTGGTGCCAATCCGATTGAGGGTAAATTTTCGCATATTATCTTATTTTTAACTAAAACATTTATCTCCATACAGATTGGCACAAAACCTTCCGAATTTGGTCTCAAAATTCACCAAAGATATGGTACAGAACATTTAAGACTGCTGCAAAGTCATTTTAAAATATTAAACAAATCCGTCATGAAATTCGTCATTGAAATCTTTCATCAAAGCTAAGCCATCAGTCAACATAAATCTAAGCCATCAGTTAAACAAATCAGAGATGATGACTCTCTCAGACCACATAATTGAGCCAGTCTTCTAATCATCACCAAAGTTGGGTTATGTCAGCAACGTCGTGAGCAGTTTATTTTCGGCAATCGCGGCTTCAACATCGGCTTTCAACAAGCTAAGTAAACTTTAATATATAAATATATATTCCAATTTTTTTCTTGCATAAGTGCAGACAAGAATGGTTAAACCAGCGTGTTTATTTTTAAAAAAAAAAGTCAGAGTATAATTATTATGTGCATAAAGAAAAACCCCAAATAGAAAATATAACCAGAAATTAGCCTAAGTGAAAAGGAAAAAAAAAGAACAACTGAGATAAATGAAGTAATCCAACTGAAAAGCATAAAAGTTAAGTGAATAATGTTAACGTGAAAAACTGAGTTCAAAGAAAAAAGATCAAATTAAAATTAAGTGTTTATACAATGGAATTAATATTAAATAATAGCATTCTTGCATTATTTTCGGGCAAAATAAAGTAAATACAAAAATTCAGATTTTTCTAACACTTACACAATTGCATATATGGCCCATATGCAAAATGGTTCTCTCATGATATATTTTTTTTTCACACGTCTTATTCCTTTGTATAATTAGCATTTTTTTCGGCTTTTTTTTTACTTTCCAAGCATTAAAATGATTAATAACTTAAATTTAATTTTCCAAGTGAACTTAATCTTAAATATGATAGCTTAAAACTAAAAAAGTAATTTATAATTAAGTAAATATCGCAAGTGATTATTAATAATATTATAAAGATGCAATTTAATTATTAACATTTGAGTCCACACCAAATCTTTCTTCGTTTATATTTATTATTTTACATATACAGGGTTGTCCATATTCGAAGCGCCCATTTTATTTTTTCGATTGTAGTGCGGCTTGTGTGTGGTGGCGCGCCATCTTGTTGAAACCAGTAGTGCCTGATACGCTTTCGACGAACGATTGGCATGAAAAAATTGTTTATCATATCGCGATAACGCTCCTGATTGACAGTATCTCTGTGGCCATTATCATCTTCGAAAAAGAACGGCCCAATGAGCATTTTAGCACAAACGCCGCACCAAACAGTGACTTTTGCATCGTATAGAGGTACTTCTTGAATCTCTTGTGGATTTTCAGTTTCATACAAACAATAAATTATTTTCTTGGAAGGCGCACTTTTCACTTTATTTATTTTTTTTAAAGCACGTTGAGTTTTCACTATTGACTTGTTTTGTTGAATGTAAATTTCAACAATTTTAAAGCGTTCGCGTGGCGTGTACTGTTCCATTGTAAGCATTTGCTTGGAATGACGCTTCAAACGCGGTATGTCATTAGTCGATTTAGCATCACTGCGGAAAGTTACAGTATTGCCAAATGGGCGCTTCGAATATTGACAACCCTGTATTTATCACATATATTTATTTTATTATTTTATGCTAATTACTTGTTTTTGCGAATTTTCCTTAATTTATCGATTACATTTTGTTTAAGAGTAAGCGGATATTATAATTTTTTTTTTTTTGCTATTTTTTCCTTGCGTACATTCAAATTTTTTAATTACTTACCTTTTTATTAAAATTTTCCGATGTGTCCGTTTTTTGATTAAATGAAGCTTAGAATTAGTATTTTTAGATGATGATTTTTTCTTAATTTCTATAACCTAAAATTTGTTTATATATTTACTTACCTTTGCATAAAAATGGAAATCAAAATTTTTAATGAATAGTTTTTTTGGTATTCATTGAATTAATTAAATATTTTTAATAATGTTTTCTTTCCACTTGGGATGTTTTTAAATTCCTGCTACTAACCTTTTTACATTGTGTTATCACTAAATTTAAATATTGTTTTTGCTTACTTACCTTTATATCCCCATGGACTTTAATTAAGGCATTTTTTTTATAATCTCCATTTTTTGTTCAATAAAAGAAATGTATATTAGTACTAAAAATTCTATTAATGATAACACTACTTATAATAACATAATGGATTAGAATTTTTTAGTTATGAGCTAAGATACCTATGTTAAATAAAACAATAATAATAAATACTTAAATTAAGAATATTTTAATTTTCTGCATGTCGACAGTGGTCTGACATGGTTAAAGGGATTAGTACTCTATGTAGTTGGTAAAAGGTCTGATCATGGCTGGGTGGGCAAAGTTTTGTTGTGATGCCATCTTTACAACAAACATATAATTTTCTTGACACTAGTTTTATAGAAGCAATAAGCCTGTTTTTTTTTCTGTGTCCTTTCTTCTCCCCTTTTTCTATCTTCCTCAGCACGCTAGTTTATAGTAGGTACTAATTTCGTAGTTTGGGTATTTTTATCGGAAAGATGGAAAACAAACTCCACCCCACTAGCCGACGAGCGAGAGCCGCGAGTCAAAGCGTGCTACCCCTTCCTTCTCACCTGATAAGAACTTTGATATCTGTAGAACTAAAAATACCTACCTTAACGGTAGGATCGGATCGTTATATGCTACATTCATAAATATTATATAATAAATTATTAATTTTGGCTCCCAACGTGGGGCAGACACATCTACAGCCTCGACATGTCTACTAGCCTCCACACGTATACAACCCTCAATACGTCTACAACATTTTGCGACAGTCGGTTGTAACTCAAAAAAAAAAAATTTCTTTTATTCTACACCTTTAGTTATTGTCCCACGAAAATTAGGCTCTTATCCTTGCCATTTCTTTTTTTGGTTTTTTTTCACTACTTAATTCACAGGAATTGCAACAGCTTTCAATTTTAAGCTTTGACCCGTGTTTTCAAGTAATCGACACCTGACTACTTTCTCTCTTGGTTTTAAATCTAACAGGAATAATATATTTTTTGAATTCGAAAAATATAGCCGCTGAGTTCAAATCTAAGCAAGTGTAAATTGTTTAAATTTTATCCTTGTTTTTGTTTATTAACATCTTTGCTGATGCTGAATGGAATTGCAGATTTTGTGGATATTTTAAGCTAGAATCTGACCGCAGTAATTTTGCTTATCTAAATAACAACCATTTAAAAGTTAAATCTGTAACTTTTCTTTTTTTATGTTTTTCTTTATACTCATTGCATTTATTTTAATTGTCAAGGACCAATACAGACTCTGTTCGACATTCCAGAATATCAAGTGAACTAAAATATCGATATTTTTTTTTTCCATTTTGCTTACTCTCGCAATATATATTTTTGACGTAAACATTTATCTGGGTATTATTTAAATACATTTATCGCTAACACATTCATATACTAAAATCGAAATATTGGATTTTTCTTTTCGCGTTTGATTTCGGTAATTTATTTTAGCGGTTATCATTATGTTTATCGTTTTCATTTAGTTTTTCGGTGTTTCTTTTCCAGTATCGATTTCAATGTCGATTATTTCAGCCTGAAATAGTATTGTTTACTTTTGTTTTTATTTCTTTAATCGTTTTTTTATCTTCTATCTTCTCTTTAATCGTTTCTAACGAAGACTTGGCGTCTGACTTACTTCTTCCCACTTGCCCTATTTGTACAAAACTAAAAGCGGTTCGATCAACGATAAAAACTTGTTGGTGTCATTACTTTCATAATGATTGTCTTACAAAATATCTGCAAACGAAGAACAATTGTCCCGTTTGTGATACCAGATTATCTTAGCTAGATCCTCAAGGTTCTTCACATTTGCCTAAGCCTTCGACTCCTTCAAAAACTTTCGATTCTTCGCATAATACTAGATCTCAATCTCACAAACCAACCGCACAGGAAATGTCTGGTGCTGCTTGTACTGCTAGTACGTCTGGAGCAACAGGTCATTCAGAACCAACGGCCAGATACTCACCTGAACAACACCAAAGGGATACGATAAGGAATCTCGTAACAGCTGCTGTCGGTGCACAACATGCTGAACTGTTAACAACTTTTAGTCAACAATTGACTCAGTTAATTGAATGAAACATTCAAACAGGTTTTAATCGATTGCAAATTCAGAATAGACCTCTACCTAGTCCCAGAAATTCTCCTAGACATTCAAAATGTCAGAACACTCAATTTCAACCTTTTGAGCACCAAACATTGAAACAACTTTTAGGTTTGCCAACCTCAAACGATAATGATCTGGTTGGATTAAGGAATGCTGAAGAGCAACTACATGCTTCTCCAGTTTCTCATAGTGAAAATGCACATTCTTCTCTTTCGGTTAAAACATATAAAGTCAGCCCAATTATTTTCAATTGGAAAGTAAAGTTTACTGGAGGATTCGATGGATTGCTAGTAGATAATTTTATTTATCGGATTGAAGCCTTACAAAACAGACCCTTGATGGTAATTTTGAGATTGTTTGTCGACATGCAAATATACTATTTGATGGCAAAGCCAACAATTGGTTTTGGCGCTATCATAAACTGGTACGCGAAATCAAATTGAACGATTTGTGTTGTGCTTTGCATAAGCAATATAAAGACTCTAGAACCGATATCGATTTTAAAAAAGTTATAAGAGATCACAAGCAAAGGATAAACGAAACGTGTGATAGTTTTTATGATTCTGTGTCAGAATTAATTAATCGGCTCGAAGAACCGATTTCGGAAAATGCTCTTGTAGAAATATTACGTCGTAATTTACTACCAGATATTTAGCATGAAATACTGAATATACAAAAATTGTCTGTTTCTCAGCTTCGCGAGATTAGCCGAATATTTTTCTTCCAGGACATTCGACGAAAACACCAATTCGAAAGACCTAATGTTTCACGTAAGCATGTTTCTCAAATCGTGTTATGTAGTGAAGAAATCGCTGTCATTTCACTAATTTGCTGGAATTGTAACAAATCCGAACACCGGTATCAAGGCTGCTTTGGTGAGAGGAAAATATTTTATTTTGGTTGTGGTACCCCAAATACATACAAGCCAAATTGTAATAAATGCACTGAAAAGTGCAACAAACCTCTGTCTATGCAAGCACACAAACATCAATCTACAAACACCGAGTAGATTGTTCCGTTTCTTCTTATCCTATAATTCTTCAGAGAATCCCTGAAGATATTAATGTTAAAAATGTTCATTGTTCTAAATCATATTTTAAGCCTTATCATATTCGTTTATCGGAATATGAAGCTGCAAAACAAAACGTTTTAAAGACTTCCTTGCTAAAAATAAATCCCGATCAAGTCTTAGAATACAAAACTTTTGGAGAAAAATTCGTGGAAATCGTAAAAGTTTCGTAAATTTTATAAATTCTGTTGTTTCAAACCCTACCGATATTCGTCCTTACGCTGACGTGACTCTTTTTGGAAAGGCCTGTAAAGGTTTGTTAGATACGGGCGCATCGATAAGCTGCTTAGCTTAGGAGCAAAAGCAGCCCAAGATTTTGTATCTTCAAATCTACCGTTTAAAAACATTTCGTCAAACGTTCGCACAGCTGATGGAAAAACTCAAAGTATTATTGGTCTGGTTAATACCCCTATTTCCTTCCGTGATGTTTCTAAGAACATTTCCATCTTTATTATATCTTGCACAAGATTTGTATCTAGGCATAGACTTTTGGAAAGAATTTAATTTGCTTCCCTTGCAACTTCTCAGTGAAATTGGTGCAAGTTCTTTCGATATACATTCTTTGACAGATCTTCCAGCACAAAAACTAAAAACTGTTATTAATTTGTTCCCATCCTTCGCTAAAGAAGGTTTAGGTAAAACCATTCTTATTTCGCATATAATTGATGTAGCTGAAACTAAGCAAATTAAACAAATACATTTTCCTGTTTCTCTGATGAAGTCGCTAGGATGCTGAGGCTAGGTGTTATCGAAGAATCTGAGAGCGCTTGGTCGTCTCCGATAGTTAAGCGATAGTAAGGGAAAAGTTAGGCTATGTTTAGATAGTAGAGAAGTTAACGCAGTAACAGTGAAGGATGCATATCCACATCCGAATATAGAAGGAATCTTGAGTAGGCTTCCAAAAGCTGAATTTATTTCAAGTTTGGATTTGAAGAATGCTTTTTGGTAAATACCGTGGGATATAGCATCTAGAGGTAAGACTGCTTTTACTGTTCCTGGAAGACCTCTATACCATTTTAAAGTAATGCCGTTTGGATTGTGCAACGCCCCCAAACAAGTACACGTTTGATGGATAAGGTTGTTCCTGCACATCTAAGAACACAGGTTTTAATATATTTAAACGATTTGCTTATTATCTCGGAAAGCTTCGAAAAACATTGAGTAGGCAAGAAGTAGGGTGTCATATTCGTAGAGCAGGCTTAACGATAAACGTAGAGAAAAGCAAGTTTTGTATGCGTGAAGTGCGTTATTAAGGACATATTGTGGGTAATGGTTCAATTCAGACGGATCCCGACAACGTTTCTGCAATAGTAGATTTTCCGACTCCAAGATCCGTTAAAGAACTCAGACGCTTCTTAGGAATATCCGGTTGGTACAGAAAGTTTATCAGAAACTATACCTCTGAAACTGTTCCTCTGACTGATAATTTTGCATGGAAACTTTGGATTCCAAAAGATTTAATAACTGATGTATTATCAAAAGCACATAATGATCCTTTAGCATCTCATCAATAAATATCGCATCAATAAAACTTTAGAAAGATTACGTCAATATTTCTATTGGACAAATCTAGTTGTTGATGTGAAAAACTATATAAATTCCTGTGGGATCTGCAAAGCCACAAAACACCCTAATTTTATTACACACCCAGCAATAGGTAAAATAGTTGGTACAAGTGGAATTTTCCAAAAGCTCCATATTGATTTTCTTGGGCCATACCCTCGGTCACGTTCAGGTAGCATAGGTATCTTTAATGTTCTTCATCATTTTTCTAAATACCCAATTCTTAAACCGACTAGAAAATTTACTGCTGACGTTGTTGTGAAATTTTTAGACCAAGAGATTTTTCATGTTTTTGGAGTCCCAGAGACAATTTTTGGCAATCTTTTAAAGCAATATAAAGTAAATCATGTCTTAACGGCAGTACATTCACCACAGGCGAATGTTAGCGAAAGCGTCAATCGATCGGCTATTGCTGCAATTAAAGCATACATCAAACCTGATCAGAAGCACTGGAATGAATATCTCAGCAATATCTGTTGTGTATTGCGAACTGCGGAGCATTCTACTATTGGAATATCACCTTATTTTGTTGTCTTTGGCCAACACATGTCTACAGATGGTGCTATCTATGCATTGCTCCGTCAGCTCAATATACTGGAAGATCGTTCTGTAAGATTCAATCGAGAAGATACTTTGGAGATCATCCGTGATAAAGCTAGTCAGATGTCAAGAAAACAGCAGGAAAGAAGTGAAAAATCATACAATCTTAGATCTCGTCTAGTAAACTTTTCCTTAGGACAGGAAATTTACCGTCGAAACTTTCAACAAAGCAACTTTGAAAGAGGATTTAATGGTAAGTTTGCACCCACCTGGGTTAAAGCTCGAATTAGAAAAATTATTGGAACTTTTTATTATGAAATAGAAGATTTAGGAGGCACGATCAATTGAAACATATCATGCAAAAGACTTGAAACAATAAATTTTATTTTTTATATTCTTTTTCCTTGTTACTCACTAGAGCTGCTTCAAGCGTGTATCAGTTTTTGTGCGTATTCATTTTTTTCATCCCCCCAAAGTCTGATTTTGGCTGTGGGAAATGTAATGGCGCTTGCAGCAGAAATATGGCTATAATTCCGTTTTTTTTTTTTTTTTTTGTTTATAAAATTCGTGAATTTAAACTCAATTTGATCGGATGTGTTTTTTCTGGCTATAACAAAAAGTCGTTTTAATTGTTTAGTTTTCGGTGATAAAAACCTAAATTTCACTGAACGCAAAGTTTTTTAAGCAGACCTCGAAAATCGCAAAAGTAAAATCATAAAGAATTAACGACCGCGCATAAATAATAAAAACAATAAAATAATATCATCAAAAACATACTTCAGCTATTGCTATTGTCTAATTTTTGACGAAGATATGAATACCGCAATCGCTGAGATGAGTGCAAATGTTGTAGGCACTAGATCCAGAAAGCCAACGAACTCAACAACGGGATCGACAAACGCAACTCCTAAACAGAGCTCAACACCAAGCTCAAAGAGTAATCCGTGTATTCCAGCTGGTCCAGCTCTCACCGTGCACGACCTCACTGTTGAGTTAAATAAACATACTGAGGCCATCATGAATCGCATGACCGCCGAAATAAACGCCCTAAGAGGTGACGTTATGAAGCAGATCTCTATAATTGAAGAGAAATTTACCCAACTGAAACAATCAGTCAACAACCTCCAGTTGCGTGTTTAGAACATTGAGGCCGAGGAAAAGGCAAAATTCATAGAGCACTCAAACATAGTAGCCGCTCTCAACAATGAAATTGTGTGTGTAACGAATACATGTGATGAATTGGAAAGAGCAAACCTAGCAGCAGATGCAATTCTCTTCGGTGTTCCTAATATTCCTGAAGAGAATCTAACTATGCTTTTTCTTAGGCTATGTAATTCCATAGACTGCAAACCACCAGCACTGAAATCAATTTTTCGTCCCCGTCCTCGACACCTTTCATCGGACCCCCCATCATAATTAAATTTAAATCACTGCAAGATAAAAATTTGATTTTTAAATGTATTGCTGCTCTTCGTAAGCCCCAGAATAGGCAACTTTGTCTTCGCGATATCGGATTAGACTCTGATAAAAATATATTTTTAAACGAGAGTCTGACGGAAAGAAACCGTACACTCTTCCAACATGCAATGCGGTTGAAACGCAAAAAGCAGCTTTTCTCTGTTTTCACAAGACATGGCTCTGTATTGGTGATGGAACGGAGTAATGGGAACCCTATCAAAATTCTCAACGAGAGTCAATTAAATGGATTTACCGAGAGAAATGAAATGGCAGCAGAATTTTTTCGTGAAGATTTCATGGGTGATAAATAAACTTATGTTTAAGGAAATTATTATTGTTTTTGTTGTGTATTATAATTTAATTTCCCTGTTTTTTAATAAAAAAACAGTTTCCCTGTTGTTTAAAAATTTTTCTCCACTACTTTGTGTCAACCCTTCTGTTTAATGCTTTACTCTCTTTCTCTCTTTTTCTTCACTTCTTAATCGTAAACCTTTTATTTTTTTTTTTTGTAATCCATAATATGTTATATGTTGTGTCCCAATTTTTTAACTCTTATTTTTTTACTCAGCCTTTTAAACCTTCACTCTTTTTCTCTCTTCTAAATCTTTTAATAGCTTGTCTTTTGTTCGTGTTTGTGTTACATCTTATGTTGAATATAGTATTTAAATGGTTGAAGTAGCCCAACCTTGAGGCGGCAACATAGACTTGTCGCATTCCTTACTTAACTTGATTTGTAGAAGTAACAATGGTCTTAATATGTGTCATTTAAATGCACAGTCTCAAATACAAAATAGATGACCTGCGACTTCTCGTCAACAGTAGTTCCTTTGATATCATCTGTTTGTCTGAAACGTGGCTTAAGTCAGAGATGTGCAGCAGTTTGTTTAAAGTCAATAATTATAATTTAGTTCGGGCAGATAGAAATACCAAAGATGGTGGGGGAGTTTGTATTTATGTAAAAAGTTCTTATAAGTGTCGCATAGTCAAAACATCCGGTCATAATGACCTCTTAGAATTTATTTTTATTGAAGTCTCGCTCGGATCAGGTCATCTGCTTATCGGGTGTGTATACATGGCCCCAAGTATCGCTAACCATGTACTGCTAAGGGACGTTTTTGAGGACATAGCCCCTCATTTCACAGATATTGTAGTTTGTGGTGACTTTAATCTCAACATTTTAAATTACATGAACATCCCGTTTTTAGACATGGCCGAACAATTAAACTTGAAATTTGTAAACCAGCAATTCCCAACGCATTTTAGACCCAATTGCTCACCATCTCTTTTGGATTTGTTCTTGATTTCTCACACTAACTTAATTTTACACTATGACCAACTACCTGTTCCGGCGTTTTCTAATCACGATTTAAGTTTTCTTTCCTTAAATATAGTTCCATCCCATATTCATGAAGTTTGCTTCAATTACCCTGATATTTTGAGTACTAACCTTAATAATGTTTTTTTCGAGTGTCAGAATTTAGACTGGTCATCAATCTATTCAACAAATGACACAAATAAACAAATCGAAGTTTTTAATAACAACATAAGTACCCTATTTACCAATCATGTTCCTGTCAAAAGAAAAAAATTAAGATCAAGTACCTACCCATGGTTCACTCAAAAAATAAAGCATCTAATCGAAAAACGCGATACTCTATACGCAAGATGGAAACGCTATAGATGTAATAGTATTTATAACGAGTTTAATAAAAACGTACGGTAAAGTGTACTTGGAATTACACCAAGTATACTTTACCAGGAGTTAATTTATTATTTGTGTGTAGGATTACGGGTTCTATTGTAACTCCCCCACTGTTAGGTTGAGGCTCCGACGAAACTCGTATTGTTTTCGATTTTTTCTTATATAATATAAAGAGTATTAAAATTAGTATTACAATGATTATTAAAATGTCTGTGCTTATGTTTACAACTTTTGTTTTCTCATTTTGAAATATAATTTTATCTAAGTTTTGTTCGTGTTCAATTTGTTTAACATACAATGATTCTAGTTTTATTTCGGAAAGTAATGTGTTATTAGAACTTCCTTTAATTTTTGTTATTGCATTAGGCAAAATAAAATTATCATAGACTTTAAGTTTCACATTTGAGTACGTTTTATTACGCACAGTTATTTCACAATTTTCGAATTTTACTAGGAAAGTTCCGTTTATCATTATTTTAACTTTATTGCAATTATGAGAAATTGGCAAAGAATAGAAATTTTTGAAAATTAGTATGCCCGGAAGAATTTCAGTCACGTTTTCTTGTGTTAATGTTTGCATTTGAATTGTGGTTGCTGTTGGATGTGTAGTGTATTGTAATGTTCTCATCTCTTAGGAATTGTTGTATTGGAATAGCCTTAAACCCTAGCTCATTGTCTACTATTATTATTTTTACGCTCCCATATGTACTTATATATTGCAATAATTTGAGTTTAAATTCTGTCCAGGTTCTTCCGTTAATTTTAAATGCTGCTGCAAGTTTAGTAAATTTATCTATTGTTGTCATAAAGAGTTGTTTGTCTAATGTGTAGAAGACATCAATGTGTATAACTTCTCTTGGTTGGGATGGTGTTTCAGTAATTTTATAGGGAATTTTTGGCGGGTTTCTTTCGTATTTTTCAAGAGCGCATATTTCGCAATTATTAATAAATTGAGTTATCCTTAGCTTAAGTTTAGGGTTATAAATTTGGGTTTTTAGTTCTTCAAAAACTTCTTGTATACCTCTATGGTTTTTAGATAAATGTTCTTTTTTAATAACTTCGGTAAGTTTACTTTCGTCCTCTATATTCTCAAGTTTCTGGAAGCATCTTATTATTTTAAGGTTAGTGAAGAGTTCTTCATATACAATTTTAAACATTGGGAACAAGTCGTCGTCTATTAGAAATGCATTCATGTGTGGGCTTAAAGTGGTTTTTTAAGATAATAATTGTCGTTTCTCGGTCCAGTTCTTTGATTTCGATAGTTTTCCTAAAATTTCGGAATATTTCCTTGCTTCTTGTTCTCGCTGAACCGGATGTAATTTTTTTATTAAGACTTGGTTTTTGAAAATGTTGATTGCAGATTTACTTTCTGTTATCGAACTAGGTAAAGTGTTTAGCTCTAATGTGTTTACATTCATAGGCTCGATTCTGGACAATACGTCGGCATTGTTGTTTTTTGTTCCCTTTTTGTATTTGATTTCGTAATCAAATTCCGATAATTTTAATCTCCAGCGAATCAATTTGGAATTAGGCTCTTTAATTGAAAATAGCCACGTTAATGGTTTGTGATCTGTTTCGATCAAGAACTTCCGTTCAAAAATATAGGGCCTAAAGTATTTGGTTGCCCAGACTATAGCGAGTAGTTCTTTTTCTATAGTACTGTAGTTGATTTCGTGAGCGTTAAGCTTACGGCTGGCATAGGATAGTGGGTGGTTGTCTTGTGAAAGGACTGCACCCAACGCGTAATTGCTAGCGTCTGTTATAACAGTGAATTTTTTGTTGAAATCGGGGTACTGTAGTATTGGATCATTGGTTAGTAATCGCATTAATTTTTCAAAACTGTGAATGTACTGAGGATTTTCTATGTTGATTTTGGAATTCTTTTTTAGGAATTGAGTCATTGGCTTTGCTATTCTTGAATAATCTTTGATAAATTTACGGTAATAGCCCGTTAAGCCTAGAAATGATTTAATTTTTTTGGGGTTTTTGGAATGGGGAATTTAATTACACATTCTATCTTCTTAGGGATTGGTTTTATGCCATTAGGCGTAACTATGTGTCCGAGGAATTCTGTTTCCTTCTTTAAAAATTCGCCCTTATCTTATTGAATTTTTAAGTTAGCTGGTTTTAATCGTTCAAAAACCAAATTTAGTGAGTTTATATGTTCCTGTAATGATGTGGAGAAAACTATGATATCGTCAAGGTAGACGAGACAGATTCTGTTAATAAGGTCACCTAAGATGTTGTTCATTAGGCGCTGGAACGTTGCTGGTGCCGTTTTTAGACCAAAGGGCATCCTTAAAAATTCGTAGTGCCCTCCTTCTACACTGAACACTGTTTTGTGTGTGTCTTCTTCTGCAATATCGATATGATGAAACCCCTTCGCTAAGTCGAGGGTAGTAAAATATTGGCATCTTCCCAATTTGTCTAATATCTCATCAATATTCGGGATTGGGTATTTGTCATCAATCGTTACTTCGTTAAGTTTTCGATAGTCGATGACCAATCTCCATTTTTCCCTTCCGCTACAATCGGATTTCTTCGGTACAATCCATATAGGCGAATTGTAAGGAGAATTGCTATGCCGAATTATTTGGCTGTCTAGCATTTCCTTTATATGCTTATCTACTTCATTCTTATGAATGTAGGGGTACCTGTAAGATTTAGTATGAATTGGAACATCGTTAATGGTTCGAATTTTATGCGTTATTGCATTTGTGCCGGATAAATTCGTTCCTTCTTGAAAAAATATATCTTTATATTTTTTTAAGCTTTTGAGCAGCTCTCGATGTTCTTCTGAATTTAGATGTTCTCGCCTGATTTTTTCAATTAGCGTACCTCCCCATGGCTTTGCGTCGTACACACAAAACTTTTCCGTTGTTACTTTAGTTATTTCGGTATCCTTTCCTCGGATTTCATTCTTACACAATGCTTTAGTTTTTACTTCGGTTTAAAAATTTTCTATACTATAAATCCCCTTTTCGATTATTGTTTCCCCGTTAGGGCACTTTTTTTTCATCTAGCCAAACTAGACCGTTTTCTATGTTAAAAATTAAATTTACTTTGTTTTTCTCGTCACGAAAATGAATGGGTAATGGTTTATTATTTAAAATTACTTCTGGGATTGAGTAATCAATTTTAGTTTTATAACGTCTTAGGATATCGTTGCCTATTAAGCCATCGTACTGGTCGTGAAATTTGCAAATTATGAACTCCAGCGTTCCCTCAGGGTCTTTGAATTCTTCAAATGTTGGTATTCTAACTTTTTCTTTGGTAATAATTGTATGCTGTAGTGTTTTAATGGAAATATCTTCGGATGGAATATTCCACTTTGGGTTGCAGATATTTGGATTTAGAATTGAGTTAGTTGCTCCAGTATCAATTATAAAATCCAGATATCCTAATTTTGTTTTTATTTTTATAAATGGTAATTTTCCTCCGAGGCGTGTGAAGGAAAATTTAGGGTTTCTATGTTATTGACGTCCATAGGTTCAGGGGCTGGCTGTCTATTGTTATTTGCCTCAAAGCTTGGATTTTGTTCATTATATTGTCTGTTATTATTATTAGATTGTTGGAAGTTATTCGGTTGTTGTCGGTGGTAGTTAGTTTGTTGTTGTTGGTTATAGTTGTTTAGTAATCTGTTATAGTTGCTATGTTGTCTGTTATAGTTAGTATGTTGTTGTTGGTTGCAGTTATTTTGTTGTCTGTTATAGTTATTTTGCTGTCGGTTACAGTTTTTATGTTGTTGTTGTTTGTAGTTATTTTGTTGTCTGCTATAGTTATGTTGTTGTCGGTTATAATTATATGAATATTGCTGGGTTTGAGAGTTTTGTTGCTGGCGGTTCTGGTTGCCTTGCTGTTGTCGGTTAGTTGGTCTGGTATTTTGAATTCCGTTTAAATATGCATATCCAGCTTGAAAAAGGATATCCATAGCGGATTCTAAGTTAGTCGGGTTCCTACAGATCAAGATCGTTTTCATAGGTTCTGGTATTTTACTTTTAAATATGTTAAGGGCGGTACGTCTGTTATTGACTGCGCATTCGTTGGCTGTATTTCCTTCTCCTATTATGATCAAGGCTTTGTTGCTCAGTCGTCTAAGTTGGGTTTTTATTTCGTTAAAAAAATCTAAACTATTTGTCTTGAAGGTAGTTCCCCTTAATTCGTCATACAGTTCGTCGCACAGTATACAGTAGTCTGTCACCGAAATTATTCAGTAAAATATGTTTTATATCTGTCCATAATGTAGCCTGGTAATTTATTTCTATGGTTTCTTGTGCTTTTCCCTTTAATTTGCTCTTAATTAAGTCGGAGAAGAGGAGTTGTGAAGAGTCGTCAAATGTTCGTAGAAATGGGTGTACTCTGTCTATGAGGGTTATGAAGTTTTGTAAATCCCTATTTTTCCCGTCAAACTCAGGGAGTGAGTTTAAATATTTGATGGGGCTTATACTAACAGAGAGTGCAATAGCCATTTTTATTATTTGTTTCAAAAAAAATTCTTCCTTAATTTAAAAAAATATTCGAAAAAGAATTCTTTGCTTGCAATATATTTTTTTTTTCTCAAAATTTCTTCACGTTTGTTTTTTTTTTCTGTTTAGCTTACTTTTATTTATAAGTTATTCTTATTTTTTTTTTGTATATCATAACCTTCTTTTGAGTTCACTTAGTAGATTTGCTATTTGTTTATAATAGTCAGACTTGAGAACATAAGAATATAATTCGGATAGAGTATATAAATAATCTTCTATAGGAGTCATATAAAAGTATGTCTACATAATTTGACTATATGAATATATTTGTAATAATAATAGAAAATTTGTTCTTACTCCTGATGAACGTAGGGCCTTACTGTTGCTATCGCTACTGGATTGGGTCTCGGTAGTCTTGGTAATCTTTGCAATTTCTTTGTAGATTCCTGTTGTTGTTTTTGGTCCCTCTTTCTGATGATTTCCTTGTAAATGCCTGCAAAGTCGACTGTATCTTCGTCGTCCCCACAGAATTTTCTTTTGTTTGTTGATTTTGGCTGGCTTTGCGTTTGTTCCATAAAATTTTTCCAGAATATGTTGCTTAATGTTGCTTATTTTGAACTTCTACAATCTGTTGACAAAGTGGTTCTCTACGGTTACTCTAGAAGTTTCCCACAAACTTTTGTGTTAAGAATTAAGTATTTTTTTCCGTTTTGAAGAGAAGAGTTCGGATCTGCACACGTTAAGATGTTGTAGAATCCAGTGGAACTTTGATCTTTCGAAGTTCACTTTTTGATGAAGAAGCAATCTTTCGCGTTCTTGTTGTATTATTTAGTCACCGATTAAGCATAAAAATGCTCACGAATTATTGTTGTTTCTTAACAACTTTTACTTTAACCCGTGTCGGTGATCCTGCCGACTGCGCCACTTTTAAATTTAATAAAACTCGTTTGAGTTATTTAAAGAATAATTTTTTATTGTTTTCACTTTTCAATCTGTCTTAAGACTGAATAACTTATAATTCTAACATCGGTATTCAAATTAAACTATTTCTTCTACGAGGGAGTCTCAAAATAACTTTGTGTGCTCTTTCGGCAGAGTCTTTTGGGTAGGAAAGAAAGTCACGCAAAATTTGTATAACACTTTCTTTCAATTTTTATTGGTTCTTAATTATTTCTTTCGTTGTGAATCGATGATTGGTCAGCGTATGTTCGCTTATACAATTTACCTGCACTTAGCGGACTAGGTCAGTAAACAATTGCTTTGCTTGCATATTTCTGCCTGCGCTTCTTTCTTTGGGTCAGCAAGTGAGTTTGACTCGCTTGCGCTATTCTGCTTGCGCTTCTTTCTATAGGTCAGTAGTGAACGATTGGATAATTGTGCAAGCGTTGGTTCGTTTGTACAATTATGTGTACGCTCACTTTTCCTTCCATGGAATTTTATTAGGGCAGTAGAATGCACTTGTGTTGGCTGCCTAAGTTTTTGGTTGCTCAAGTGGATTCGAAGGAATTCGCTTGAGCAATCTGTAAGTAATTTTTAATAATAATTTATTATTGCCACACAAGTTGTGACTTTAAAAAAGTCGTGCGGCATGTTTGCGACACTTACAAGTGGAAATGCAAACATGCAGTTTTCGAGGAATTATATTCAAAATTGAAATTATATTACCACACAAGTTGTGGCTTAAAAATGTTTGCGACACAATAAGTGGGTCGTAAAATAGAAATCATGAGTTTAATAAAAAACGTACGGTAAAGTGTACTTGGAATTACACCAAGTATACTTTACCAGGAGATAATTTATTATTTGCGTGTAGGGTTACGGGTTCTATTGTAACTATTCACCACACCGACCTCGAATGTCGAAATGTGTTTTAGCACTGCCACTTTTCTGTATTATTGATAAATGTGGGACAAATAATAAGAAAGGAAATTATTTGCAGGATAAATAGGATAAATCCGGATAAATGTATTTACAATGAAATAAATCGCTGTTTTTTTGAGCTGTTATTTGAGTTCTTTATTTCTTATTTATAATTTTTGTTTGTCCACTATAAATGTTATGCAAATTATTTTATTGCCGTTTGACGGAGAAATTGTTGAACATAAATCAAAAATTAGTTCTTGAAAATTGACACATTGCTTATATTTCACCTTTTTACTTAATCTTTTGCAACTTTAAAAAACTTAATTTCTCTTTGTTTCGCGCTATATGACAGATGGCAGAATTTCTTTTTGACATTTTTAAAAACTTTTAGATTAAGTATAAATATATATTAACTTAATATATTCACAAATTACAAGAACTGAAGTCCATTTCTGTATCAGAGACCGATTTTATAGCGAATGGCCAATGGGCAAATGGCAAATGGAAAACCCCAAAAAAACTTCAAACCTTTTGTTATAATAAAATAACATCCTCGTTTGCCAGTGGCTACATTTAATAACTTCACTTTCGAAGCGATCGTCGAAGCGAAGTATCAATATTGAACTATATAAAAAAAAATTAAAAAAATTGTCTGAAAAAAGGAAGCAGAGATATTTTATCAGAATTATCACCTCTCGAATGTGTTACACATTTCAATTTTTGCCGAACATCGAAGTTAACGAAGTTATAACACATCGCCACAGCTAAGCAATTCATCAAAAATGCAAAGAACAATTACGGATTTTTCGTTGATATTTTATAAGATACGGCAGCACAGTATTTTATAATTTTAAAATTCCAGGTCGGTGTGGTGAATCTCCTTAACCTATTTTATTAAGGGCGGTCACATTATCAAATTCTTTATCAAATTATTGGCCAAACAGTTTGACCACGCAAGTGTTCATATTATCAAATTTTTCGTCAAATTTCATTATTGTCTTGCACACCGAAGTGAACACATCAGAAGCACTCCATATGCTTTATTTCTAAATTATTTTTTTTTTTGTAAATTTCTGATTTAATCTGCCAGCTATGGATGTAGTCTATAAATTTCAATAAAATTATTACAAAAATCTTCTTCATCGTGCATTTTGAATTGATGTGTTCGCGTTGAAATCTTTTTTTAAGTGATGAAATCGCACTAGAAAATTTGACGAGTGTTCACACGTCAAATTGTTCATCAAATCGTTGGTCAAACAACCGAAAAATCAAAATATTTTGATTTTCGTGAAACGATTTGACCAACAATTTGATGAGTGTTCACATGTCAAATTCCATATATATTTCTGTTGGTCAAATTTTTTGATGACTTGTTGGATGAAAATTTTGATAATGTTACCTGCCCTATTATTGTATCATGGGTACGACCATGATGTAGTAACTACGAAAATGTTTCGAAATAATCTACAAATCTACGCTGCGGCCACACGTGATAGTAAATGTTCATTTGCAAACTGTCGTCAAAGGCAATGGTTCGACCACTTTATTATTTCGGTTGATTTTATTCAGTGATGCTTTATATGCCAACACAGCACGAAACTTAAATGGGATAAAAATGGGGAACTAATTATTCTGTAAAATCTGTTTATCAATATTTTACAAAATGAAATGCAACTTATTCATATGATATTATATGTTCCAAATAAGGGCAATTAAAATAATTGCATATATTTCACTACAAGACATAAAAGAAAAGTGCATATTTAAAGTTCGAATACTTTAGGAAGAAAATACAACTCTGTTTCCCTACTTCGATTTCGCACAGTTGTTGCCAGTGGACTGCCAGTGCTCAATAAACATTAACCTTGGAGATGGGCTTGACCTCAAGTGGAGCTCCAGTTAATTTCTCCAATCTCCAGTGCTGGATCTCCACTTGAGATCCAAGCCAATCTCCAGGGAAGTGGACCTTCGATCTCCAGTTGAGATAAGGCCGAATCTCCACTTGAGCTCTAAGGTCCTTCTCCAAGCGATCTCCAACCCAAAATGAAAAAAAAAATAGTATAGTATTTTTTTTTTATTTCATTCATAAAAAAAATATTTTTGTATATAAAATTATTATTTTAAAGCTAAAAATATTTCATAGGAATTTTAATGAGATCTTCCTTTATATTAAGACTTTGGCACTTTTTGGCAAATAGTTAAATACTACCCCAACAACAATCGTTCGTACGCCTGAAAATTTTTTAACATCAATCTCTTCTGTGCTTTCATTGCTCTTCATCTAAAGTTGCCACAAGTTCAGAATACAATGCATTTGATTGAGCAACAGTAGAGGTTCCTGGCATTTTCACCACTCCTTCAACATGCCTGACTGCAAGACATGCATCATCTTGGGCAACAGTCGACGTTCTTGGCACTTCTACCACTGCTATCACATCACTCGCTGCAACAATGGAAGTTCCAGACACTTCTAGTTCTCCCACTGCATTCCTTTCTGATAGCAAATCCACAATTTGCTGCACTTCGCGTTTGACTCGTTTGTTCATCTTATCTTTTGTTATTAAGAGTATAATATATTGCTCAATTTATTTTGATTGTGTTGAAATATCTTGCAGAAGAAAACTTGATTTTGCAATTCACTTCACTATTTGACAATAGGCCCGGTCACATGATACAATTTTTCATCCAACAAGTCATCAAAAAATTTGACCAACAGAAATATATATGGAATTTGACATGTGAACACTCATCAAATTGTTGGTCAAATCGTTTCACGAAAATCAAAATATTTTGATTTTTCGGTTGTTTGACCAACGATTTAATGAACAATTTGACGTGTGAACACTCGTCAAATTTTCTAGTGCGATTTCATCACTTCAAAAAAATTTCAACGCGAACACATTAATTCAAAATGCACGATGAAGAAGATTTATGTAATGGTTTTATTGAAATTTATAGACTACATCCATAACGGGCAGTTTAAATCGGAAATTTACAAAAAAAAAAAAGATTATTTAGATATAAAGCATATGGAGTGCTGCTGATGTGTTCACTTCGGTGTGCAAGACAATAATGAAATTTGACGAAAAATTTGATAATATGAACGCGCTTGGTCAAACTGTTTGACCAATATTTTAATGAAGAATTTGATAATGTGACCGCCCCTAATAACCAAAACAAAGAAGTGTTGCAAGGTAAAAAAAATTTTCTGACTCTTCAGCAGTATTGCCAGTTAGAAAATTAACACATCTCAAGCCAATTTCCACTTCAACTCCAAGATGCTGGAGTTGACTTGGAGTAATACGTAGGAGATCAAGTGGACGTTGAACACTTTTTGTCCAAGCTTAGAGAGAAATCTTTTTCTTGCTTGTTGGGTGATGTCAAGGTGTGAGTGTATTAGTGAAAAGTGAAAGTGTATTGAGTTTTTCGAACTGTTACTGTCTTCGAACTGGTACGTGTGGCTAGGGGGTAAGGAGATTCACCACACCGACCTCGAATGTCAAAATGTATTTTAGCATTGCCGCTTTTCTGTATTATTGATAAATGTGGGACAAATAATAAGAAAGGAAACTATTTGTAGGATAAATAGGATAAATTCGGACAAATGTATTTACAATAAAATAAATCGCTGCTTTGTGATCTTATGGATTTGTTTTTAGTAAATTAAAGCATATTAGTTGTAGTTTAGATGTTTGTGTTCTTTATTTCTGATTTAAGGCGGTCTTCTCATTCAAAACCCGTTTTTTGGACCCCTTTTAAAAAAATTCTTATTTGAAAACGCAAAGAATAATTGAAAACTTTTTTATTTATTGTATTACAAAAGGTTCAAAGTAAATAAAAAAATTTTTTTTGCCTCGATACGTGGGCTGTTCAAAAAGTAATGAGACTTCAAAGTTGGTGGTGAAAAAAAAGGTGTCGTCACGGCGGCCACGATTCCGGGTCTCCGGAGCGTCTGAAATGAAAAAAAACGGGGTTATAATCAGTATAGATGTAATTCTCGGGTGAACCTCAAGCTTAATTTTGTGATTTTTTTTGACAAAATGGCGGCCATTAAAAAAAAAAATTTCAGTTTCGGTTTTTTTTTGTAGTTTAGTTAACAAAAAAAAATAGTAAAAAATTTTTGAAAATTATGGTCGAGGTTCACCCGAGAATGGTGACAATTCTGCGTCGATTCCATTTTGTTTCATGAAAATCGGTTCAGTTGAACTGGAGATATCATGGCCGCCAGTTCGAAAAACGTGGGTTCGAGATAAACGCGTTTAAAGTTTGAAGTAATTTTATGAAAAAAAAAAAACAAAATCAAAAATGTTTAAATGCAGTTTTAAGGAGCTGACAATTTTTACTTACAAATATTAGTCGGCGATGCCAGCTCCATACAGGCCACCTTCCTCTTTTTCGTAGAAACTGCTTTCTGCTGCCCTCTCTGCTCTGCGAGCCGTTCTGCCAGCTTTTGATGATGCCGCAGCTCGAGTCTCTGATCGGTTCAATCTGTCTTCATTGCAAGATAGTGCGTATTCGTATGCGTTTTTGCCAATCGCAATACCCATCAAACCCATAATTTTAAGTATGGGTATAAAACCGTCGTTGAAGAGGCACGTTGCAATGAAATTGGCCACTTCGATGGTGCGTGCGCCTGAGTTGATGTGTTTGGGCGAAAGTGACCAAAGAACAGAATTGTAGGACTCATTGGAATTCTGAGTTTCAGATCCAAGGCATCTTTCAAGCAAATTATCTGCCGACAGCGCTTCGTAAGCTGGTTTTATTACCTCCATCACCTTCTTGTCCATCAGGCCTTGCTTCACAAAAAAGGCTGTATCTTCTAAAGTATTACGAATTTCTAAAAATCCTTTTAGGGGCATATGCACAACTACCCAAGCTATAAATAAATGCAAAAAAAAAAGTTGAAAAAAAAAGTTGCTCAATGAGAAGACCCCTTAAAATTCTTGTTCTAATGTCCACTATGAATGTGATCCATAATTTTTTATTTCCGTTTGACGGAGAAACTGTTGAACATTAATCAAAAACTAGTTTTTGAAAATTGGCACATTGCTTTTTTTTCATCTTTTAAGTCTTTTTATTTAATCGGTTGGAACTTGTTGGAAAAAAACTTAAGTTTTCTTTGTTTCACATTATATAAAAGATGGCCGAACTTCTTTTTGACATTATTAAAAATTTTTAAATTAACTATAAATATATATTTACTTAAAATATTCACAAATTACAAGAACTAAAGTGCACTTCTGTATCAGAGAACGATTTTATATGGAATGGCCTGTGGGCAAATGGCGAATGGAAAAATCCAAAAAAAAAAAACTTCAAAACTTTTCTAATAGTAGAATAATGTTCATCCCCGTTTGCCAGTGGCTATATATAATAATTTCACTTTCGATGCGAACGTCGAAGCGAAATATCAATATTAAAGAATAAAGTGCGTTAAAAAAGAAATTTAATAAAAATTGTCGGAAAATGGAAACAAAGCGATATTTTATCAAAATTATGTGTCAAACAATCCATGTGTTAAACAATCCAATTTTTGACGAATTACCGAACATCGAAGTTAATGAAGTTATAACATGTCGCCACAGCTAAGCAATTCATCAAAAATGCAATGAACAATCATGGATTTTTGTTGGATATTTTATAAGACACAGCAGCACAGTATTTTATAATTTTGACATTCCAGGTCGGTGTGGTGAGTCTCCATACCCTACCTTATGATTTTATCATGGGTAAGACCATGTTACAATAATAAGGTAGGGTAAGGAGATTTACCACACCGACCTCGAATGTCAAAACGTATTTTAGTATTGACATTTTTCTGTATTATTAATGAATGTGGGATATATAATAAGAAAGGCAATTATTTGTATGATAAATAGGACAATTTACGACAATTGTATTTACAATGGAATAAATTACTGTTATGTGATTTGAAAGCTATGTTTTCAGTTAATTATTATTGCTCATTAGTTCTTGTTTTGCTTTTCGTGTTCTTAACTTTATATAAAAAAATTTTATTCTAATGTGCTTTTTATATCTAAAAAATTTTTTTTACTGCCATCTGACAAAGAAAGTGTTGAACATAAATCAAAAGTATGTGTTTGTAAATTGAAAAGTGATTTTATTTCATCTTTTTAGTTTTTTATTCTATCTGTTGGGACTTTACAAAGATACTCAAGTTTGCTTTGTTCCCATTATACGACAGAAGGCGTAATTTTTTTTTTGGACATTACTAAAAATTTTTAAATTTAGTAAATTTAATATATAATAACAAAAAAAAAAAACAAGTGCACTACTGTATCAGAGAAGCAATTTATATCGAATGGCCTATGGCGAATTGAATAAATCTCAAAAAAAACTTCAAAACTTTCCTAATATATAATGTAGTGTAAAATGATGAACTTCACCGTTTTTCAGTGGCTACATATTATAACTTCACTTTTGAAGCAAAAATTGAAGTGAAATGTCTGTGTTAATGTATAAACCCAATAGAATTATCTGAAAAAATAAAACAAAGCGATATTTGATCATAATTATCACCTGTCGAGTTTTTTACAACACATAAATTTTCGACAAATTGTCGAACATCGAAGCTTACGAAGTTAGAACACGTCATCATAGTTAAGTAATTCATCAAAAACACTAAAAACAAACATGGATTTTTCATCGATATTTTATTTAAAATACGTCCGCATCATACTTTATAATTTTGACATTCCAGGTCGGTGTGGTGAATCTCCTTACCCTACCTTATTATTGTATCATGCTCATGCTTAACGAACATATGAACATACATATTTAAGCTCAAGCTGATGGTCAAAGCAAATATTCACCACTACGAGAGAATATATTAATGTTGCTGATTTTTTGTTCGGACATATGTTGCAACATACTGATGCATTTAAACATCACTCGCTCTATTTCCAAGTTACCAATAATATATTCACCACTCGTTAGTTGTATACATTTGATTCTAAACGTAGGTCAACATAATATTATAGGCATTGATTCTTTCACCACAAGTATCACAACCATGATACAATTATAAGGTAGGGTAAGGAGATTCACCACACCGACCTGGAATGTCAAATTTAAAAAATATTGTGCTGCCGTATCTTATAAAATATCCACAAAAAATCCATGATTGATCTTTGCATTTTTGATTTCGTTACCTGCGATGTTCGACAAAAATTTAAATGTGTAACACATTCGACAGGCAATAATTTTGATAAAATATCGCTTTGCTTGCTTTTTCAGACAAATTTTTGAATTTTTTTATATACTTTAATATTGATATTTCGCTTCGACGTTCGCTTTGAAAGTGAAGTTATTAAATGTAGATACTGGCAAACGGGGATGTACATTATTTTATTATAAGAAAAGTTTTGAAGTTTTTTTGGGGTTTTCCATTCGCCATTTGTCCATTGCCCATTCGCTACAAAATCGTTCTCTGATACAAAAGTGCATTTCAGTTCTTGTAATTTGTGAATATATTAAGTAAATATATATTTATAGTTAATATAAAAATTTTTAATAATGTAAAAAAGGTTCTGCCATCTGTCATATAACGCGAAACAAAGAGAACTTAAGTTTTTGAAAGTTGCAAAAGATTAAATAAAAAGATGATATAAAAGCAATGTGTCAATTTTCAAGAACTAATTTTTGATTTATGTTCAACAGTTTCTCCATCAAACGGCAATAAAAAATTGTGCATTACATTTATAGTGGACATTTAAATAAGAAATAAAGAACCCAAATAGCTAAACTTAAACTAATATGCAATAATAATTTACTGAAAACAAAGCTTTAAAATGTAAAAACAGCTATTAATTTCATTTTAAATACATTTGTCCATATCATTTGTCCCACATTTATCAATAATACAGAAAAGTGGCAATGCTAAAACACATTTTGACATTCGAGGTTGGTGTGGTGAATCTCCTTACCCTACCTTATTATTGTATCATGATCACAACATAACAAACTTAAGCCAGCAAATTTTCGTGCATATAAATATTTGCTCTCAGCAACTTTTTCAGCAAATGTATGTAAACGTTAATACATTTTATCAGCAACATTTAAAAAAGACTGTATTTAAACTTTATTGAAATGAAAAAAAGTATACTTCCGTTGCCTCTATTCAAACATACTGACATATTTTTCATTCAATACATTTTTATTAAAATGTTTTATTTCATCCATATTATATTTAAATATTTAATTCACACCATATATTTATAAAGTATTATTTTATTCCACCATATTATTGCCATCATATTGATATCAAATTAATAACAAATTTTGTATGAGTTATACACAAAGCTTAATTGTTTTACATATGATTTGATAAGACACAAAATTTCATCGTGTTTTATCAAAGTAATTTCATGCCAAGCGTATAATTCATATCATAAAAAAAAAAAACAAAAAAAACCATAATATATTCAATCCGAGTATTTTAAAATTTGAAATTTAAATTTTAAATTTAATGAAAAAATTAAATTTTCGATAATTTTATATATCGGCTTCCACCTAGGCGATTTCATTTTCGATTTGGTATTTGATTTCGATTTCAACTTAAGAAAATTTTTCGATAATTTTGTATTACTGCTTCCACTAGACGATTTAATTTCCGATTTGGAATTTGATTTCGATTTCAACTTAAGAAAATTTTTCGATGTTTTTATATTTCTGCTCCCACCTAGGCGATTTCATTTTTGATTTGGAACTTGATTTCGATTTTAACTTAAGAAAAATTTTCGATAATTTTCTATTACTGCTTCCACTTAGGCAATTTCAATTTTCGATTTGGAATTTGATTTCGATTTCAACTTAAGAAAATTTTTCGATAATTTTGTATTACTGCTTCCACTAGGCGATTTCATTTTCGATTTGGAATTTGATTTCGATTTCAACTTAAGAAAATTTTTCGATTATTTTATATTACTGCTTCCACCTAGGCGATTTCATTTTCGATTTGGAATTTGATTTCGATTTCAACTTAAGAAAAATTTTCGATAATTTTCTATTACTGCTTCCACCTAGGCGATTTCATTTTCGATTTGGAATTTGATTTCGATTTCAACTTAAGAAAAATTTTCGATAATTTTCTATTACTGCTTCCACTTAGGCGATTTCAATTTTCGAATTGAATTTTGGTTTCAATTTCAACTTTAGGAAATTTTTCGATAATTTTATATTACTGCTTCCACCTAGGCGATTTAATTTTCGATTTAAATTTTGATTTCGATTTCAACTTGAGAAACATTTTTTCGATAATTTTATATTTCTGCTTCCACCTACCTAGGCGATTTCATTTTCGATTTGGAATTTGATTTCGATTTCAACTTAAGAAAATTTTTCGATAATTTTATATTTCTGCTTCCACCTAGGCGATTTCATTTTCGATTTGGAATTTGATTTCGATTTCAACTTAAGAAAAATTTTCGATAATTTTCTATTACTGCTTCCACTTAGGCGATTTAAAATTTCGAATTGAATTTTGATTTCGATTTCAACTTAAGAAAATTTTTCGATAATTTTATATTACTGCTTCTACCTAGGCGATTTCATTTTCGATTTAAATTTTGATTTCGATTTCAACTTGAGAAAAATTCTGCATTTCTGCTTACACTGCTTCGATTTTAATTTTCGACTCGATTTTTAATATCGATTTAAATTTAAATACCTATAAATGATCGATAGCTTCATTTTTCTGTATTAACCTTTTCTGAGTTTACATTTCCGTCAACAATTCCTCTGCCTCATCGTATTCCATTTCGATTGGTTATTAAAAATTTTAAATTCTAGTTTCATCTTCGTTTATTCTGTGATATTTAGTACCATTTCTGCATAACCTTTTCCTTCTTTACTGTTGTGCATTTCCTTTTACAATGGCTTCTCTCGGTCAGTTTATTCGATTAACCGACGCACTTGTCGAGTTCGAAGCCGATTTCAGTTCCCATCCAATATCTGCGTTCTCTAAACACTCTTTAGAAGTACACCGCGAAGAAATGAAATCTATTTGGATCAAAGTGAAGACAGCGTACGAAGACTGCATGAAAGAAGTAATCGAAGACCACAGCGATGATGAAGCTCCGGACCTGGAAACGATGAAGACCCGTTATCGTAATTCCTACGAGACATATGAACGCTGTGTAGCTAGGATTGGCGAATTTGCTGAGCAGCTAACACTACCTTCAGATGTACCATCCATTAGTCCAAGAATTAATGAAATTCCGATTTCGATTCCGAGCAGCACTTTTCATTTGCCACCTTGCGACACGGAAATTTTTAGCGGAGATTATTTGTCCTGGCCAACATTCCGGGATATGTTCCAGGCTATATATATTAATAACACCCGATTAAGTCCTGTGGAAAAATTGTTCCACTTAAATCAGAAAACGCGGGGTGAGGCTCGCGACATAGTAAAAAAACAACTCCTCTAACTAATGATGGTTTTATCCTAGCTTGGAAAAATTTAAAGGACCGCTTTGAAAACAAACGGATCTCCCCGTTGTGTCCTCTGAATCTGGTTATGCGATTAAAAAACTCCAAAACTTCCTGCCTTCCTGATGCTACCCTAGCTCTTTGGGAGCAATCGATTCAAAACAAAACAGATATACCTGTTTGGGAAAATCTCGACACCTTCCTCACGAATCGATATCAAACACTTGAAACAGTAGCTGACATCAGATCTTCTACAAGTACCAAATTCCAAGGTGTAAAGAAATCAACTTTAAGTTCTACGAATCCTTCAACTAAGAAAGTAAATACATACCACACAAATGTAGCTACTCCCTCATGTAAGTTATGTTCAAATAAACAGCACAGCATTCGACAATGCCCACAATTTCTTCAAATGAAGCCTTCGGAAAGAATGGCTTTTGTTAAAAAATATGGACTTTGCCTTAATTGTCTAGCAAGAGCACACTCCATAAAAGACTGCAAGAGCACTCATAATTGCTACACGTGTAACAAAAGACACAACACACTGCTTCATATTGAGGAATTTTCACCGAATTCTAGACCGCTTACTCGCTTTCCATCTAGTTTACCTATACGTTCAGAAGGAAACCCAAACAGTTCAAGTAAATTTTCCACAGTGCAACGTTCAGACATCACTCAAATACAGTCCACTGAAAATACCGATCATATCAATAATATTCAGTCTTGCTTTGCATCCAATTCTAAGGGCATCCTCCTTGGTACCGCTCTGGTTCATATCTGCCACCTAGGCACTACTTACACTGCACGAGCCCTTTTAGATTCCGGATCAGAAGGGACATTTATTACTGACAGATTATTCAAACTTCTTAAACTTCCAAGTACTTCCATAAATGCGCAAGTTTCTGGGCTTAATCAGGTTATTTCTGGAAAAATCCAGAAATCATGCTCTTTCATTCTAAGTTCTCCCACTAATCCTCAAATCCAAATTGAGGCAAACGCTCTTGTTCTATCGCACCTCACCGGAAATCTGCCAACATGTTCGGTAGATTCCTCCATCTTATCACAACTTCCAAATATACGTTTGGCTGATGTGACCTTTTTCAAAAGGTCACAGATTGACCTCTTATTAGGATGTGATCTTTTCCCATCTGTTATTCTTGACGGTGTTAAAAACCGAATTTGGGGATCGCTGTTGGTACAAAAAACCATCTTCGGATGGATTTTGACAGGTCCAATCTCCAATAAAATTACTGCCGCTCCATCCAGAGTCGTTTGATATTATAGTGAAGTCGCACTCGACAAGCAAATTTCCCGTTTTTGGGAGGTGGAGGATCTTCCACAAAAACACTATGTGACCGATTCTGACCGTTTTTGCGAAGAAAATTATATTCAAAGTACAAAGAGAAGAAACGATGGTCGATATGTTGTTTCTCTGCCTTTTAAAAACGATCTCCAGAACTCTCCCAGACTAGGGTTCTCCAGACCCATTGCTTATTCTCAGTTTCTCCAAAATGAAGCTCGATTGTGCAAAAATTTTAACTTTAAAGCTGAATACGATCAGGTTATTTGTGAGTATATGAATTGAAACCATATGAAAGTTGTCGTTACTACAAAAAACTCGTACATTCCAAATCACTATTACCTTCCACACCACGCTGTGATAAAATCTGAAAGTACAACAACGAAAGTTCGTGTAGTATTTGACGCTTCCAATCCATCATCAAACGGTATAAGTCTTAATGACCTCCTCCATACCGGCCCAGTTCTCCAATACGACTTAACACTCCTGATTCTAAAATGGCGTTTTTATCGTTTTGTGTTCAATAGTGATATTGAAAAAATGTATCGCCAAATAATGGTAGATCCAAGTCATACGTCCTTTCAGCGTATTTTATATCGTGATAATCCGGAAAGCGAAATAAGAGATTACGAGCTACAAACAGTTACCTTTGGAGTAAATTGTGCTCCTTATCTTGCTATTCGCACTCTTTTGCAGTTGGCAGATGATATAGAAGAGCAATATCCACTTGCAAGTAAGATGCTCAAACATAATATGTATGTAGATGACGTTCTTGCAGGGGCGCATGAGCTTCAAACCGCAATTCAAGCTCGAAATGAGGTCATTGCAGCATTAAAATCTGCTGGTTTCTCATTAAGAAAATGGACATCAAATTCCAAACATCTTTTGAAAGGACTTCCTCTAGCCAACCTTCTTAAAGAAGATTTTCTCCAACTCGATTATACAAGCCACGTCAAAACTCTCGGCATACGCTGGAATGCTCATTCAGACTCCTTCTATTCCATTACTAAGCCCATTCCTTACAATGCTACCTTCACAAAACGAGAGGTATTATCCGACATTGCAAAATAATTTGATCCTGCCGGATGGTTAGCTCCATGCATTGTGTATGCCAAAATGTTAATGCAGCAGATATGGCTCGAGAAAATTGATTGGAATGAAAATATATCTGAATATTGCCTCAAGAAATGGCACTCTTTCATTGAAAACTACAAATTTTTAAATGACATACAAATTCCAGGATGGATAGAGTATTCTCCCGACTGTGAAATACAACTTCATTCATTTTGCGACGCATCTGAAAAGGCTTACGCAGCCACCATTTATGTGCGCATAGTACGAAATTCAAAAGTTTTCACTCATTTACTGGCCGCAAAGACAACAGTAGCGCCGGTAAAAACTATTTCATTACCCCGACTAGAACTGTGCGGTGCAACCCTATTATCCGATATGGTGGATAATTTAGTTCCAAAGCTCGATATCCAAAGGTGTAACATGTTCTTTTGGACAGATTCTACGATTGTTCTAGCGTGGCTTCGAAAGCCTCCCTGTCATTGGGCAACTTTTGTTGCGAACAGAGTTTCCAAAATTGTAGAAGGCGTTGGTACAAGCACTTGGTTTCACGTCGATTCCGCTTCGAATCCCGCTGACTTGGCAAGCCGGCGACTACTGCCACAAGATCTTGTGAGCAACGATCTGTGGTGGCTTGGTCCGAAATGGCTTCAACTTACTGCTACACATTGGCCAAGTACTAATCAAATTGATACCACAGAAAAGCATCTTGAAAAGAAACCAGTAAAATCCCATTTTGCCTTTTTCCAAAATTTTGAAGACATTATTGAACGCTTTTCCAATTTGCTAAGGGCGATAAGAGTTATTGCATATATATTCCGATTTTTCTATCATACGCATCCAAGATATTCTTCTAGTTTCAAAGACGATTCTTTACTTGCTACATCCAAAGAAGTAAGCTGGCTTCGAAAGCCAAGTGAAAACACGCCTCATAATTCTTGCTCAACAAGTTGCGTATCCTGATGAATATTTAAATCTAACCAAAAAACCACCTTTAGCAGCCACCAGCTGTCTTTTAAACCTTAATCCATTTATCGATGTTTCCGGTCTAGTATGAGCTTGCGGTAGACTCGCTTTGTCTCCCACACTATCCTATGATGAACACCATCCAATTATACTGCCATATAATTGTCATTTGTCTCGCCTTCTAGTCCAATTTACTCATCAAATCTCCATTCACGGAGGTAATCAACTAGTTCAGCGACTTATTCGACTCCAATTTTGGATTCCAAAAGTAAAAAATCTCATAAAAACGATAATCCACAGGTGTAAAGTATGTGTTATCTACAAGAAAAAGGTTCAAGGTCAACTTATGAGTGCCTTGCCTCCAGAACGCACAGTACTTTCACGTCCATTTGCCAATACAGGGATGGATTTTGCTGGTCCATTTGATATTAAACATTATAGTATATGTTTGTGTCTTTGTGTGTTTCTCCACCAAAGCAATACATCTCGAGGCGACATCAAGTTTATCTACTCCTGCATTCCTAGCTGCCTTTAACAGATTTGTGTCTAGAATTTTGTCGGCGCTTCCAAAGTATTAACGAATGATTTTAACAGAGCTGCTCGTGAAGCGCTTATATCTTCTTATAGCAGTCAAAATCTGTCGTGGCATTTCATTCCTCCTGGTGGTCCTCACATGGGAGGATTATGGTAAGCCGGCGTTAAAAGTTTTAAGACGCATTTTAGAAAAATAGCCGGCTCCTTTAAATATACCTTTGAGAAGCTTTCCACACTTATCTGCAAAATTGAAGCATGTTTAAACTCTCGACCATTATCTCCAATGTCAGCGAATCCAAATGACCTTACCTCACTGACTCCAGGTCACTTCCTTATCGGTACTCCAATTCTAGCTCCTCTAGAACCCAATATTCAGGAACAGCCTATACCGATCATTAATCGATGGCAACGTCTTATAGCACTTCATCAGAATTTATGTTCTCGATAGAAGCATGAATATCTCAAAGAGCTACAAAAACGAAACAAATGGAAAAACCTGAACCAAATTTGGATAAAAATGTTATGGTAGTTATAAAAGACTAAAATTTACCTCCGATCGAATGGCGACTTGGTCGTGTTACAAAAACTTATTATGGTAACGATAAAAGAGTTCAAGTAGCAGACGTTTTGACTGAACGAGGTATCATTACACGCCCAATAGTAAAACTTGTCGTTCTTCCAGTCAACTGACATGTTTAACTTCTTACTATTATTCGTATTCATAACAACCATTCATAAGAATTTCATATCATTTATCATCTTTCCTCATCATTCCTCACAATTCCTTTTACCTTATTTTATAGTCACTATGGTTGGTGAATGCAAAGGCAAACGATTCCGTGACCGAAAATCCAAGATTCATCACTCGAAAATTTCAAACGTGGTTCGTCGCTATGATCGAAAGAACTTTCCGTGCCGCATCTGTGACGAAAATTATGCTCTCCGCTTTTGTACCATATTCCTTGCGATGAACACGGAAAAAAGAATGCGCGTCGTACTTCTCCACAAGTATTGTACAAATTGCTTAGCTCTTAAGCATTCCAGTGGATCATGTCGCAGCAAAACTGGTTGTCATTACTGTCGAGGAGATCATCACACCCTGTTACACATGCACGACCGCCTACGAAATCCGCGTTCTGTGGCTTTGAATGACAACACTCCGCCACGCTCATCACCTTGCTCGCTTCGGCCGTAGTGCAGCTGGAAATCCAAGGAAAACGATATTTCGTACGAGCTTTATTAGACCCTTGTCGGCCATTGAGTCGCCTTTCTTCCGAACTCGTCAAGAAACTGCAGCTAACTACCACAACCGTTGGTAGCCAAAAAATTTGTTCCGTTCTGATCTCCATATGATCCAAGCTTTACCAAGCATAACCATGCGAACTCCAACGAAATCCATCGACGAATCAACCAAGGAAAAATTCCTCAACGTAGTTCTGGCCGATCTAAAATTTAACAAGTCAGCACACTTATACCTAATTTTAGGTGCTGATCTGTATCCGAAGATAATTTTACCTGGGATGATGCCCAGTACCAACGGACTTCCTGTGGCTCAGAACACCGTGTTCGGGTGGATCCTATCATGATCATGCGCACTTTGAATAATAAATTCATATGTTCTAATATTTTTTTCTTCAATAAATTACAATTTCTTAAAAATTTAACTAAACAACCCACTTGCAAATACTTTGCCATCATGTATTATCGTATACTCAACTTTTGATCCTATTATAATATCGTATATAGAACTATTCATTCCTATTATATTATCGTATATCTTCGATTATGAATTTCTCCATACATTAAATAAACCATGAATTCAAATTTCTTAAACGATATTCATGTATTTTAATTAGCTAAATAACTTTGTAGTACATTCACTTTTTCTTTAATTTTAAATCTGAATAAAAATGGTTCTTTATTTCCTAATTTCATGCCGAGCGGTCATCTAATAAACATTATTCTAGCAGCCATACTGCAAGGTGGGCGGCGATGTTTATGCCAAAAGATACCTAAGGTGCTAAGCATGGCAACCCTGGCAGCTGGAGCTTTTGCACGACTAGTTTTTAAGTTATCTTTAGTTATCTATTTACGTTTGTAAGCTTAGTTTATAGTTAATAAGAATCACTTTGGCCTGTGTGCTCTTGTGGTAAGTTGTTACAAATGGTACAATAAAATTTATCCTCATTCTAATTCCTAATTGCGTGGATTATTCCTCTTCCTATCTTTACATATTTCGGAGTTTTCCCTAATATTACACAGGCTTATAAAAAGCAACATTTCCGCATATTTAACTAGTTATAATAACATAATGGATCAGAATTTTGTAGTTATGAGTTAAGATACCTATGTTAAATAAAACAATAATAATGAATACTTAAATTAAGAATATTTTGATTTTCTGCATGTCGACAGTGGTCTGACATGGTTAAAGGGATTAGTACTTATGTAGTTGGTAAAAGGTCTGATCATGGCTGGGTGGGCAAAGTTTTGTTGTGATGCCATCTTTACAACAAACATATAATTTTCTTGACACTAATTTTATAGAAGCAATGAGCCTGTTTTTTTTCTGTGTCCTTTCTTCTCCCCTTTTTCTATCTTCCTCAGCACGCTAATTTATAGTACTAATTTCGTAGGTTGGGTATTTTTATCGGAAAGATGGAAAACAAACTCCACCCCACTAGCCGACGAGCGAGAGCAGCGAGTCAAAGCGTCCTTCCTTCTGACCTGATAAGAACTGTTGATATCTGTAAAACTAAAAATACCTACCTTTAAGATCGTAATATGCTACAATTATGACATTTAAATAGTTTTTTTTTACAAAACATATGACAATTGCTTTCTTCTTTCCTTCTTTTCCTCTTTTGAATAATATACTGTTTGTTAAAATTGGATGAAAGTGGTTTTTTTGCGGCAATTCTTCAATTTTAATGCAAAACTTTGGATTTTAAAATAGTCGTTAGTTTTGTTCTATGGCGTGCTTAAAGTGTTTTTTTCTGATAAATTTTAGGTTTAGGTTTTAGGGTTTTTTGTAAGAAAAGCAAAAAAAAAACACATTTTCGCAAAACTATTTACATGAAGTATAATTTTACAAAAAAAAAATTTGAATGCCAAAATTTTTCACACTTTTTGTTATCCAAAATCGACTGAACAAATTTGCGATCTTGATACTCAAATCGATGAAAGGTTTAGTGAAGTAAGCAAATTATTATCTTTGTTTTTTTTTTATCTTTTTATTTAATTGTTTAATTCATTTATTTAATTGACTTGCTCTACAACTTTCCTGAGCATACTACACCAATAAGGCTTGCATTGAACTTATTTAGAATTTTTATATAATTTTGTATATAAAATAATTATATAATTTTATAATCACTTGAAAAACACCTATAGCGTTAGCACAGGAAAGTGTGACATAATTTCTCCGTTTAAGATTACTGTTATTATTTACTTGACGAAAGCGAAAATTTATCAAGGTGTTGTTTGATTACGTTGAATAGTTCTGAAACTAAAATGTTCGTCACATTTTTAATGAAAGCGATGATTTTGGATACGAACCACAATCACAAACAGTTCGTACAATGAATTTTTTTTTTAAATAAACAGTTCTAACGCACAACACCCTATCTTTGAAATTTAAAAAAAAAAATCTTTATTGCTACATATACGAAAATAACGGAAAATACAAAAAAGTCGTCAATGTGAGTCTAGCCATAGTTTGTTTTGAAAAGTAATAGATAAAGATAAGAACAACTTTGCAGTTGGAAGTATGATCAAATTTTCAACCTCTTTCGAGTTACGTATACAATCAGTTCAAAAATAATAGAAATTCAAAAAAACTTAAAAAAATTCACTTGAACTTGAAAAGTTTTTAGCATAATTTACCAAAACTTTTGTGATTTTGAGTACCTTTATATGTCTTCTTTATATGAGCTCTTAAATGATTTCATACTGAAAAATTTGTCGCACATTGTTATAATTTATGTAGCAAATATTTTCTACAAAAAATATGATATTTTTCAATATCGTCATAACTTATCAACTTTATTCTTCTGAAAAAACATTTAAAGATTTTAAAATGCATGCGGGTTTGCTCGACCTATTTTAAAGTATCGTCAAATCTCGAAATATGCCAACAATTTTGAAATATTTGGATCCTAATACAACTTAAAAATGTTCCTTTTATGTTTTTAAAAAAGATATCTTTCAGCCTGGTTTTCACTATGTCAGTTGTATGACGACATAAAACTTAATCAATTAAAATATCACCTAAATAAAATTATTCTATAATTTTTGTATCGCTCAATTCGATAATCCAGTTGTTTTTAATTTGCCAACGTGTTGACATTTTTCATTTGATTGAAATTGAAATAGTGTCCATTGACCATTGAAATTGACATAGTGAAAACCAAGCATTACCAAATACACTTAGCTCATATGTTGTCGAATATTTCAGCGAGTCAATTACAACATATTTTTATTTATGAAGTTTTGATTTTAAGCTTTAGTAAAAAATATAGTTAAACCCTGCGTTTTACTTTTGATTATATCATGTTTCGCATTAATAAAAAATTTTAAGAGTGCGAACTGAAATTTGAAATGCATATACATTTACTACTCAAAAACACCAAATTGTAATACTCAAAAAAGTTCAAATCATGCTGTTTTAAGTAATCAAAACAATAAACACAATGAATATCTCGTACATTAATGACCTTCTTCGCCGAAAAAATGTAAAAATATGTAATTTTTGCATCAAAGCTGTGATATAAAAGAAATCATAAATTTGGTAATAATTCAACAATTTTTTACAAACGTAGTTCCCTTACCCTTAATATATATGTCGAATATGATCCAAATCGGACTATAAATATGATTTTTCGTAATAGCTTGACTCCCGCTAGCTGGTATATTTTTGCATATAAGCCTTGTCATGGCAACTACAAAATTCAACAAAAAACTTAACCAAATCGGATTAGCCGTTCTCAATTCATGCGGCAACATACATGTGGCATTTGATTTTTATATACATTGAGAGATAGATATAGATAGATAAATGGGCGGTAAAATAAGGCGTGGCAACATTTAAACACATATTGACCGCAATTTGAACCCATAGCACCTGCATACCAAGTTTCAATATGAAAACGTGTGCAATTTAGGAATTATAATGATTTCGTAAAAGTTGGCGTGTATATAATCCGACCACGCCTATTTTTAGTGCATGTACCGACAGTAAGTATACAAACTAAATTACCAAATTTTAGTCTGATGCTTCGCCACGAACTTTTTTTTTATCAATAAAAAGCGTTAAAACGTTTTTTTTTACTCATCAAAAACTTTTAAGCGCCGTTTTAACGATCACCGCGTGACATCAGCCCTTACGACAATGCATGCCAAACGAAATAAAAAACATTTATTGCTTTTGTTTGTTTTTGCAGCTCATCATTGCATTTATATGTATCTCTCTTTTCGCCTTGGTCATTACTCATCTGTTTTCTATATTTGTTTGTGCTAGCTGAGCAGAAAAAGAGAAGAGAAGAATACAACATGGAGTTTATTGAAATTCTCGCAACACAAACATGTGAAAAGAAGACGATCAAGCAATTTGAGGCATCGGGGATTATTTCTTTAAAAACTTAACACTTTAATTAACCCATTTCTTGCCAAGGGGTGCATTTTCGCACCCAAAAGTTTGGATATCTTTTAATATGCAATAAATGTAGGTTTTATTTGATGTTAATGCATAAAAACAATATTTGATATTATAGCTTTCGTATTGCAAGTTTGAGCTTAGCATTCCCCCTAAAATACTCTCTCCCCCCCTACCAGATAATAATGTTCCATTTTTGACCTACTTTTAAAAACATCAAAATAAATACTTAACGAAGGAAAAAATGTTTTACAATTACCTTAATGTGATGAAAATAAATAAAAATATAATAAATGATTTAGTTTATAACGGTACGGAAATGAAATTGTTATATATATGCATTACCTTTCGTTGGGTGAGAAAACGCACCCGTGGCGCTGAACCTGATTTTTCAATCACAGTTTTTCGTTAAAAAAAAGTGGAATGTGCCTCTGCATTATAAATGTTTTAGCGCTTGGCATAACATACGAACTAATTTGTTATGGTTTTTTATTTAATTGAACGTAAGTTGATTTGATATAATCTATAGTATATAATCTATATATAAAATTGTAAAAAAAAAAAAAAACTGTGCATGAAATATTTTTTTGAAACTCCATTTCGATGGACATTTTGAATGACGCTGAGCCCGCAAATCGTATTTTTAAAATTTTTGTCTCTGTCTGCCTGTCTGTCTGTTAGAGCATCACGCGCAAACCACTAGATGGATTTAAATGAAACTTGACATCTAGGTTCCTTATACCCCCGGTCAATATATAGGCAACTTTTTATTCAGTAAAAAAGGTTGGACCCGGTAGGGGGCGCTGCGATCGGGTTCCAGGCATTCTTTTTTTGGTTTATCTCCGAAACCGTTCATCCGATTTGCATGAAAATTTGTGTATAAAGGTTTTCGGATACGGTGTGTTTTTATGACTTATCTGCTCTGTTCTATCTTGAACACCAGAGGGCGCTGTAGTACAAATATTTTCAAAAACCTCAAAAACCCTTAACCGTTCATCCTCCTATACCCAAAATAGGGGTTTTCTGATACGGAGAGTTTTCATGACTTATCTACTCTGTTCTATCTTGAATGCCAGAGGGCGCTGTAGTACAAAGATTTTAAAAAACGTCAAAGAACTTCTAAGTCACTTATCCGATTTGTATGAAAGTTGGTATATAGAGGTTTTCGGAAACGGTGAGCTTTTATGACTCACCGTTTTCTGTTTTCTGGGTTTTCTGATACGGTGGGTGTTTTGGACTTTTGTGCTATCTTGAAAACCAGAGGGCGATTTAGTACAAATCTTAGGAAATCGTGAAACACTTAAAAATCGCTCATCCGATTTAGATAAAAATTTGTATATTGAATATATAATATTTGATTATCGAGTATAGAAACGGCTTTGGCGTTATTTTTTTATTCTATCTCGAAAACCAGAGGGCACTGTGTTACAAATACCGCAAAAAACTCAAAACAACTCATCCGTTAAGTATGATTTTTATAAGTGGTTTTCGGGTGCGGCGAGTCTTTTGGCGCTATGCATTTTGCTATATCTTGAACCACAGAGGGCGCTGTACTACAAAATACAGTAAGGCGTAGCAAAGCGCGTAGGGTAATAAATATCTTCTCTTTCTGTGTATTTATATTCCATCTTCTTTTTTCGCAAATCGCAATTGAGTACGCATCAACTCTTGCCCAAGTCAGTTGTGTTGTAAGTTGGAGTTGTTTCGACATTTCAATTTCTATTTTCGATACTTATTTAATTTTTGTCCAGTTTCCTCGCGAATTGCCAAAAATTAGTTTTTGCTCGACAATATAAAACTTGAAAATATATTTTTAAAAGCGATCGGCGGCACGCACACACAAATCACGATTTTCCTAACTTTTTCTCATAATTTTCAAATGTTGGAAATACATTTTGCTCATTTCGCCAAAGTTACCGGCTTGAAAGTTGCACACAAAATGCCTTCTAAAGTTTGTGAAAAGTTTTTTCAAATCGACAGCTAGCTTGTAATATGATGTTGATTTTTCATATAATTTGTATTAATCCCAAATAAAGTTTTTGTGCATCTTAGAAAAGCGAACAAATTTTTTTACCATTTTAGACCCATTTTTGGGAACGTACAACCTAGCCATAATAAGGGTTTCACCGGAAAAAAAAATTGTTTGTCTTGGCTAGAAATTGGTTAAACATAGTTATTATTAAAATTTCGAAATAAAAATACCCCTTTGCTGTGATATAGCACAAATATGACATTTTAAAACTTATTTTATTAAAATCTACTCAGTACTTTTGGAGTTTACCTGAAAAAAAATATCCACTTCAATTTTAAATAATAGTATAGATTTAAGAGTATAAATAATAGTATAGAGTGTATGCAGAGATTGTGGAGACAGCACTTCTCCAATTTACTTACTGGCGACGATTCCACCAATGCCGCCCATGGAGAGCACAGTTCAGTGCCACCAATCAACGATGACGGAGTGGAAGTACCACCACCTAGCTATGAAGAGGTTCGAGTTGCTATCCAACGACTCAACAACAACAAAGCAGCGGGTGCTGACGGCCTGTCAGCTGAATTGTTTAAAACCGGCGGCGATGAATTGATAAGGCGCATGCATCAGCTCATCAGCGAAATATGGCTAGCAGAAAGTATGCCCGACGATTAGAACCTCAGCGTACTGTGCTCTATACTTAAAAAAGGAGACCCAACAATCTGCGCAAGTTATAGAGGTATCGGTCTTATTTCCATCGCATATAAGGTTCTCTCAAGCGTACTGTGTGAAAGATTAAGGCCGATTACAAAAACACTGATTAAACCTTATCAGTGTGGCTTTCGACCTGGAAAGTCCACCATAGACCAGATCTTCACGCTACGACAAATCCTGGAGAAAACCCACGAAAATCAAATTGACACACACCATCTCTTTGTCGGTGTTAAAGCTGCGTTCGATAGCCCGAGAAGGGATTGCCTATACGCAACAATGTCTGAGTTCGGCATACCAGCAACGCTGATTAGACTTTACGGAATGACGTTGAGCAACACACGCAGCTCCGTCAAGGTAGGAAATGACCTTTCTGAAACCTTCAATACCGAAAGAGGTTTCAGGCAAGGCGATCCACTGTCTTGCGATCTCTTCAACATCATCATGGAGGGGATCGTACGAAAGGCCGGTGTGCATCGTAATGGCATCATTTTCTCGGCAGAACCAAGAGAGATGTTACTGCTGCTTTCGCCGCTATCGAAAAGGAATAAGACAAAGTGGGTTTGACGATAAATGAGAGTAAAACAAAGTATATGCTGTCTACGAACAAGGGAGCGCGGCGTTTAGACTCCCACGTTTCATCCGGCAGCTATAACTTTGAAGTAGTCAAGGAGTTCGTATACCTTGGCACCGCCATTAATACCAACAACGAAATCAGCCTGGAGATAAGGCGAAGAACAATAATTGCTAATAGGTGCTACTACGGGCTCAGTAAGCAACTAAGTTCCAGAGCCCTCTCTCGATCGACAAAACTAACATTCTACAAGACGCTCGTCCTACCTGTGCTGCTTTATGGCGCTGAGGCATGGGTAGTTTCGCAAACTGACGCAGCTACTATGGGGGTGTTCGAGAGAAGAGTTCTTCGCAAAATCTTTGGTCCTGTTCGAGTCGGCGATGACTATCGCATCCGATTAAACCACGAGCTGTATGAGCTCTACGAAAACATTGACGTAGTTCGACGTATAACTGTGCAGCGACTACGCTGGCTGGGTCATGTCCATCGTATGGACGACGAAGCTCCAGCAAAAAAGGTGCTTGAGGCGAGGGTCGCTCGTCAACGATGACGAGGGAGACCATGCCTCCGATGGATGGACCAGGCGGAGGAAGCTCTAACCGCACTTGGTGTATCCGATTGGAGAAGGCGCGCAAAGCAGAGGCGCCTGACGAGAGCTAATGATGTCGACCGAAACCCTGACTCGGGTTGTTACGGCCACCTAAGTAAGTAAGTAAGTAAGTAATAGATTTATCCCGTTTGGCGTTAAAACGCCAAAAAAATAAAATATTAATATAGTGATGGGTAATTTTGTTTTAATATTAAGAACTATTTTTACCTTTCAACTAAGGATTGCATAGAAACTTTCTATGTTTCTGTTGAATTGTTAAGTATCCCAGTTATTACTTACCATCGCATTACAATAAAAATCGATCACATACTTGTAGGCATCACAAAGAAATTTGGCTTGTTTCATAGAAAATTGTTTCAACTTTTTTTAAAAAATAACTACACTACATTTAAGGCCGGCAATACATTTAGAGGAAAGTAAAAAAGACTGATATTGAGGTGACGGTTTTTATAACTTTATTTTTATATTACATCGAACTCACCCACCGGTCTCTTTTCAAGTTTATAATTTTCTTAATATTCAAGATATCTTTATAAAATTTTTTTTAATATTTTTGAGATCTTCTTAAGTCATTTAACATGAAAACAAAGTTTTGATTCTGAGACGCCCTTAAATGTATTGCTGGCCCTAAGAAAAAATAAGACCTTTTGCACATCTACAAGTAGGACCTTTCAATTGCTACCCTATTTATGCAAATCGCGACTACAGTATAGATTTGATAGTCATCACAAAAATGCCTTTGCGTAATAATAATATAGATAGTATAGATCCACAAGTTAGGAGGTAAATATTTGAAAATAAAAATAAAATTGACGAAAAATATGCATCTTTTCAAAACTTTATTTCTATTCAACAAATACAGATGAAATTTTAAAACTTCTTTTAGTTGATTATAAAAATATAAGATTTTTATGTGTGGGCTTTTTCATCGTAACTCACGCGACATGCGTATGACTTAAAGCTTCGTTTTCTTGGAAGCTTATGTTACACTACGCAACAAGGTTTTCCACAACGAATGGCGATAAAATTTTCTATAGTATGCGAATATCGTAATGATTTTTTTTTTTTGATTGGCCCCAATCATGTTAATGGCAAAATTCAAAAAATCCACTGTTAAGATTTACATACTTCACATAAATGCTTGTAAAAACTTAAATTTTCAGCGAATGAATTTTAGTTTAAGTACATGTAAGCTTCTTGAGAACATAAGCCGTTCGGAGTCTGCATAAAGCTGGTAGGTCCAGTTCTCGATCATTTGTGAGCAAGCATTTTGGGTTTCTAATCGTTAAAACAACCTGACGCGTTTTTTCTACTATGCAGTGTATAAAGTGTCTAAAGTCGATAGCGTGTGATCTGCCTATGACGTGCATGTCATGTAAAGGCACTTATCAAAAACTTTGTGCTAACCTTGATGACAATCAATATAAACTTTTAAACTTTCATCCAAATATCGTGTTTCTGTGTGACAAGTGTCTTTTGTTACAAAATAACATTATATCTGCACTTGGACAATTGACAAGTGAAATAAATTGCCTAAAAAAAAAATGTTCTCTGAGTTCTACCGAAAAAAGGTCGTTGACCCTTCCACTATTGCAGTGTCTAATTCTCATACGGTTAAGTCTCTTGATGTACCTCGCTTGCGTCCTGGTAAAGCATCACCCGCTACTAGTGATGCCCTCTCTCGATTGCGACCGCGTAAACATATACCTGCTACTGCACCCCTTCTGGGTCATCGTCTGCTGGTCTGCCTGCTGAAGTTTCTGTTGTTGTTCCAGTGCTCTGTGCTGATTGTGCTTTAAATTGTGCTTCATCTGCTGCTCCTGCTCTTTTGTTATCTAGCAACAAATTTAGTGCCATGACCCATGGTAGAAGAATACAGGTAGAGGCAGAGTTGATTGTGCTCTCTTCTTCGTTACTGCCTATATTGTCAATGGCGCTTTTTGCTTAAAGTTAATATTTTATTTAATTAATTTTCTATGTTTTGTGCCTTGAAGCAATTTTTTATTGCTAAAATATCAATGAAAACACGAAAAAGAAAATTTTTTTACAACTTTTAATAAACTAGTTTAATTATTATTATTATTACTAGTTTAATAAACAGTTTCAACTATTTAACTTCGTTTACATTTTGACAATTCTTGCTTTCGCACATCTTTCTCATAGCTTTGAGACTTTATATGAGCTGTCAACTTCGTGCTGACAATCCCGGCAGTACGCTCTCATCTAGCGAGTTTACCTGTATTAATTCTATTTACCATGTCACGACCTATGCTGATGTGTGCTCTATGGATTCATTGCTCTCTGCCAATCGTGCTCCTCCACCTTCTTCTATTACTTCTCCTACTTCGTATACAAATATTTGCTCTGTTGATCCATCGCTCTCTGATGGTTGCACTTTGCCTTCGGTTGCTGCTCCGGCACCTGTAACTTTATTGAGTGCAGATTTGCCGACTGTTTCTTCAAATAATTTACATTCTGAGTTTAAATATATAACAAAAAATAAGCGCTCTCGAGCTGTTGTTGGTAATAATGAGTGCACTGATTTGGATGTTTTTGCCTCAATTGAGTATGTACACTTATCATCTTTTAAACCAACGGTAAGTGAAGATGATATTATTATACGTATTTATGTACTAAAATATGCTGGAGTTAAGAGAGATGATGAGTGTTTTAAGTTCATAAAAAAATGGTGTCTCTTTGAGTGACTTACAGTATGTAAACTTTATACTTGGAATTGCTGCAAATTATTATAATGTGTTATTTAAACCTACGTTATGGCAATCTAATATTAAAGTCTGTCCTTTTCGCCCTGTTCCAAGATCAGCAGGCATAAACCTGCAGAAATAACTGCTTTGGATGTATCTACTAATGTTAATGCTATTGATGGAAACAATTTCAGAAGTTATAGCTCTCTTAAAATTTATTTCCAAAATATAGCTGGAATGAGAACGAAAAGTGATGTTGTTTTTGCTGCTGCTGCTGCTAACGATTTTGTTGTTATGGTGCTTGTTGAAACTTGGATGTACAAGGATTTCAGAGATGAAGAGTTCTTCGATCCTAATATTTATTCTGTGTATCGAAAAGAAAGAGATAGCTCAAGAACTGGTTACTCTCGAGGTGACGGCGTTCTTATTGCTGTCAAGCGCTTGTTTAGAACATCGGTTAGGAGTTTACTAAACAAAGACCCCCTTCTGGACCAGCTGTGCGTATCTATTACAGGATCAACTGGCGTGCTTTTTAGTTCTTATGTTCCTCCTAACAGTGCTGATGATCTGCATGCTGCTCATGTCAATAATATTTTGGGTGATTTTAACTTATCTTCAGTAAAGTGGTCTTTTTTGTCAAATGATATTTTTCTGACTCCCAGTAATATTAATCTTTCACATGAAATTTTTTTAGTTGATTCCTTTATGAGTGTTGATTTGTCACAAATAAATTCATTTACTAATAAACTAAATAGGATTCTATTGTAGATCTTATTTTTGTCAGCGGTAACATTAAATTTGAATTAGATGTCTGTGCTTTCCGATTTCGTCCTCGGATATGCATCATTTACCACTAATTTTAATTGTTGAATTTATTCATTTTCTAGAACACAGACCTTCGGACTCTGATATAAAATTTAAATATAATTTGTGTAACTTTGACATTCTCAATAGCGCGATTGCTGGTTTTGACTGAATTAATGCTTTTGAAAATAAAGATGTGACTTTCTGCTTAGATCTCTTTATTAATAACTTATATGAAATTATGAAATTATTTTGAAGAATAAAATTCATAGGCTTCCGTGGTATACCAAAGGTTTGAAAAAGCTAAGAATTTAAGAAATAAATTTTATAAACTCTACAAAGCCACAAAGAATGATCTGCACAAAGATAAATACTTACCATTTTACTCGCGAATTTAATTTTTTGATAAATTTTTATACAAACAGCATATTCTTAGTATTGAGCAGAACATCAGAACTAACCCAAAGTTTTTTGGCGTTTTGTTCAGTACAAGAATAATAGCTCTTTTATACCATCATCTTTTATTTGGGACGATAAAGTTTCTGATAACATTCTAGATTCTGTGAATCTTTTTGCAGATTTTTTTAAATCCAAATTTTTAATTGATTCTAACGTGATTGATTTGAGAGTCCTTGACGGAATTGACTCTATGTTTAACTTTGGGCACCTTTCTCTCAATCAAAGGGATGTTTTTAATGGGATTTTTAGCCTAAAAAATTCGATGAAATCAGATAAATGTGCAATATCTGTTGTCAAGCCTTTGCGTCTAATTTTTAATAAATCTCTTCTTTCTGGAGATTTTATAAGTAAATGGAAAGTTGCGGCGATTACCCCTGTCTTTAAGTCGGGAAGAAAAAAATTGTGTTCCTAACTACCGACCAATCTCTAAACTTTCTAACACATCAAAACTTTTTGAATAAGGTATGTCTCATATTTATGACGCCACTCCCAAATTGTTGATTTCTCTGTAAAAGTGTGTTTGCAACAAAAACAATGTTCTGCATATATGTTAATCTATCCACAACAACAATAGTTAGCAAGTATGTAGTCCCTGCTGATAACGGTACAATAATTATTGCTAAAAATCACTTTTAATGCTGTCTCATATTTATAACGCCACTTCCAATTATTCGTTTGCTTGCGTTCAAAGTGTAAAGTTTAAAATTTTTGAACATTTGGTTTTTAAGTGGTATAATCTCAAAGTAAATAAAAATTATTATGCCTCGCGAAACTCAACTAACTAATGAAGAAAAGAGAAAATTCGCGGTTTTGAAAGAATAGGGATATGGAGAAAAAGAAATCGGTCGTCGAATCAATCGGAGTCACAGAGTGATCCAAAATTTTTTTATTAATCCCGAAAATTATAGAAAAACGAAACGCTCAGGACGAAAAAAAATTATCTCTGTCCTCGATGCACGTAAACTGATAAGAGCTGCGAGCAACAGCACCCGCAGTTTGAAGGAGTTACGGAACGTTGTGAACAACAAAGTGTCAAGAGCAACTGTATGGCGAGTTCTTCGTGACTGCAAACACATTCGTAGTGAACTCATGAAGTGTGTTCCTGTACTTATGGCTGCTCATAAGAGAGCACGTTTGGAGTTTACAAGGAGAAAAATGGACACAAATTAGTCATCCGTAAGCTTCTTCAGACTCAGGTCATTTCTTCCGACGAGAAAAAATGGAATCTAGATGGTCCGGATGGATTTCAGCATTATTGCCACGATTTGCGGTGCGATCCAATTCAATTCTCAAAACGAAATTTTGGTGGAGGAAATGTTATAATGTATGGTGCGTTTTTACGGCGAGGATATTTGGAACCGCAGTTTGTGAGTTCAAGGATGAAAAGCTCGGATTATACTCGTGTGCTGGAAAACACTTTGACTCCATTTTTGAAAGAAAATAGGCAAAGAGAGTGGGTTTTCCAACAAGATAATGCCGCAATCTATACAATCAAGACGAAAGCTTGGTTTCAAGCAAATGAAATCGATGTTCTCGAATGGCCAGCGCTTTCACCAGATCTAAACCCCATTGAAAATTTGTGGGGGAGTTTAGTTCGCTGAGTTTATAAGGATAACCGGCAATTTGATAACGTAGAAGAATTAAAAGTAGTTATTCATGAAGAATGGCATAAAATTGAGCCCAATATCATAAAAAACTTAGTGGATAGTATGCCGAATCGTATTTACGACATTATAAGAGTCAATGGCGCAGTAATTTAATAAAAATAAAGCTTTGAAAATAACAAATGTCTTCTTTTACTTGTTATTTAGATAAAAATTTAAAGTGGCGTTGTAAATATGAGACAACATTAAAAGTGATTTTTAGCAATAATTATTGTACCGTTATCAGCAGAGACTATATACTTGCTAACTATTGTTGTTGTGCATAGATGAACATATATGCAGAACATTGTTTTTATTGCAAATACACTTTTACAGAGAAATCAACTATTTGGCAGTGGCGTTATAAATATGACACATACCTCATATAGTGAAAAATAAGCTTGAGTTTTCTTTAAAACTGATATTTACACCTTCGCAGCATGGTTTTGTTCATGGGCGGTCTAGTTGATACTATCTACACCGATTTGGCCAAGGGCTTTGACAAAGTTTCCCATAATATATTAATTGCTAAACTTTCTAAAATAGGTTTTCACTCTAACTTTTTAAAATTCATCAAAAGTTATTAAACTGACAGGCTCTGCTTTTTTGAAGTTGATAACGTTAAATCTACCTCTTTTATAGCACCATCTTGATAACGTTAAATCTACCTCTTTTATAGCACCATCTGAGCGTCTCACAGGGTAGTATTTTAGGCCCTCTTCTTTTCATTATATTTATTAACGCTATTAGCAGCTTTTTTTCCTTCTCAAATTGTTTATTATATACTGATGATCTCAAAATATACAATGTTGTTCGCAACGATTTTGATATGTTTGCTCTCCAACGTGATCTAAATGCAGTTTTTGAATGGTGCATTCGAAATCGTTTATTCCTTAATATTAATAAATGTTTTCATGTTTCCTATGCCAAAATTAAAAATGTTTTCCAGAGTTCTTATAATATCGGTAACTCCCAATTAACGCGTGTTCATGAAATTTTAGATTTGCGAGTTTGCTTTGTTGCAAGTTTTTCATTTCTTCGTCATTTGTCATGCACGCTATCTAAATCTTATTCAATGTACGCTTTTTTAAGGCGAAATTGTTCTAACTTTTCCGATCCATATACATTGAAGTGTCTTTTTGTATCGTTTGTAATGTCTCGCATAGAATACGCCTCTTTTATATAGAACCCCTACTATGCTATTCATACACTTAGGCTTGAACGAATACAGAAAAAATTTTTAAAATTTGCATCGTTTAACTTTGTCGAACCTTTACCGTCTTATAATGCTCGTTGAATGTTATTAAATTTAATATCGCTTGAATCTAGGCGTATTATTCAGTCGTTAATATTTCTTTTTGACATTGTTTGTGGTAATTTTAATGTTCCCTACGTCATGTTATGTTTTTTTGTATGTCAATGTTTTGTTGTGATGTTAATCTACGTCATTTTGATTATTTCAAAATTAACTTTTGTAGAGCAAATTATTTAATGTATGAACCTTTGAATAGAGCTCTAAAAGAGTATAATTTTCTTTGTTCCAAAATTAATATTGATTTCAGTGATAGTAAGAATGTTTTTATATATGCTCTTAATTGTTATTATTCTTGAGTTACTGTGTCATATTTCTAACCTAATTCTTAAGTATGAATGTTTGTAAATCCTTCACTTATTTGATTGTCTGAGAAAATGTAAAAAATCTATAGAAAATAAACCAAACTAAACTACAAACACAATTGATCATAAGAAGCTCGGTCAAAGTCCAAAGCTGAATGGGCACTTCGTTTTTTTTTTTTTTAAACTTGTTGAGTAATTTTTTTTTTTGTCGGTTATTTTTGTTAAATAATAGTCAAATTCATGTATCAATATTTTGATACATCAGATTTTGATGCCCTTAAAAATTCCCTAAAAAACCCCATAAAAATGCCTTACAAGCTAAAATTAATATTCTTAATTGTTTTTAATTAAAATGTTTGCAAATGCAATTCGTTGCAATAAAATACAATGTACATTTTTAGATAATCAAAATAAAAAACCATCTACTGTCGGTATTGTCTAATAATAATTCTTTCCACTGCAGCACTCACAAAAGACAATATCTAAAATAAGAAATGTAGTGGCTCGTGGTATGGATTGAATATTACTTTACCTTTAAAAATATTTTGAAAATAATACCGTTTATTTCACTGTTGAAAAACAAAGGTTGAGCATCTTCCACTGCTTTGGCCTGAAGGCTTTTTACAGTCCATAAAAATTTCTAAAATCCCCAATAATAATTAAAAAAATGCTTATTACGTAAAAATCTATAAAATGGTTCCAAGAAATGACCCTAAACTATTGAAAATGTCCCAAAAAAAATAGAAATTGCTAAAAATGACAAAAAACTACCTGAAAATTTTTGGCTTCGGTACTTGGAGAATTTGAACGGTGTTTTTGTATTACTAGAAAATGTATATATTAGAGCAAAAATAAATTGATATGCCAACAAAATCCGGGATCTTTAAAACGATTTGCTGTGACTGACTGCTTTCATTTTCTCCATTTTTCATTTTTTTTTTTTATTTTTCTCTCGTAACACTCGTCACATTGTATGTAACACTCGTCAATCAAAAAATTGTTTGCAACGTTTTTGATTTTTTTTTTTTTTTGATGCAGTGTTAATCGTGCAACATTATTTAATCGAAAGTAATTAAAATTTTAAAAGCAAAGCTCTTAACGCCTCGTTCTGTGATTTGCTTGGAGTGAAGCAAAGATTTTTTCCTAGAATTTTATGATTTCTTCATTGCTTGTGTTTATTACAACAAGAAAATTTAATACTTTAATATTAAATATTAAAAATAATTCATTGCTCCAGTGCGGATTTGAACACGGACCCAATTGATTACGAGTTCTATACGCTAAGGTCCACTAAACCAAGTTGTGTTGGAAATAGTTATTGATTCAATATTAACTGCAACTGAAGCTATATTGCAGCAAATCCAATAATCTATTAATATATTTTTGTGGTTTGGTTAGCTGCTAAGCCACTTGCTACATGAATTGATTAATAGATTTTTGTGGTTTAGGTAGCTGCTGCAGCAAGTGGTTTGCTACAAGAATTATCAGTGTTGTCACTTTTCCACAATTGTGGTAAATCTATCACTTTTTGGTTTCTACCACTTTTATCACCCACTATATGCATTTTTCCAAAATCTTCTACTTATATCTACTACTTATATATATATTTATATTTTTATATTAAAATTACTGCATAATAATTCAAATTTTAGAAATTTTATTACAATTAATATATTATTCCTCTTGGTATATAAAGATTGGAAACAGTACTGTTTTAAGAACATTATATGAAAATTATTTGCAATAAAACTAATTAAGCGTGAAAAACTTACTTTATGGTATACTTCTTATAATTTTTTATTCTGTTGGGCTTCAGCCAAATTTTTCTTAACAAGAAAACATATTCCAACTATTTTTTAAATCTATCACTCATTTTAGACTTAATCTACCACTATTTAAAACTTGCAAGTGACAACACTGGTTATCATCCTCTATTTGTCAACGCCATCTGTTCACAATTGTTAACATAGCTGCAGTTATATTTGATATGCAGTTATATTGATAATCAATGTGTGGAATTAACAGAGGTGTTTGGATCAGTGGAAATAGTGTAAGATTTATAATCGATGTATGTTAATGTGAATGCGTTTGTGTTGTTGTTGATACATGCTTTTGTTTTGTTTTGTTTTGTTTTGTTTTGTTTTGTTTTTGCATAGTGCGAAGGGAAAATTAACAATTGCCCACAAGTGCGTTGAAATAACAATTATAAATTTACTGGAGAAAATATTAACTTGTGTTTTTTTTTATATTTACTTTATGTTATTTTAAATTTTTGAATTAGAATTATTATGTAATCAAAATTATTTGCAATAAAATATGAATTGAATTTTATTACAAAAAAAAAAACCATTACATTATCAACTCTATGAAACTGTGAAAAAGCTTTGCTTCTCTCGTGTGTGCAACGACGCACCTGTGTTATGTTATATTCTTCATTTAATGTATATGAATAATGTGCAAAATAAAGTTTTCCAATAAGTATAATAGAATTTTCACAAAAAAGTTTTAAACAAGTGTGTTTATGAAAAATTCTGAAAAGGAATCTTTTATATACCCTTACGCAGAACGCATGGAAGTTTAAAAATCTTAAAAATATAATTTTTCGAAAAAACTAAAGGAAAAGAAATAAGAAAATTTAAAAAGTGCCATAATCGAAGCAAAGACACGAACACATCTAAAATTTACACAAGGAGACAAAGCGATGTATTTGGCCTTAAACTGTCTTTTTAAAATGTATCTGCTATAAAAAATTTTAAATAAATATTTAATTAAAAAGTTATTTTGTGCATCTACAATGCATGCAATTTTGGTCAACAATAAAATATAAAGCAGCCAAAATCGTAAACTTCTGTAAGACCCTTTTGGCGGAAAAAAATGAAGCCAAACTATTTTAACAAACAACCTGCTGACCCAGCGCACAGTGGATTATTCTACCCTGAAAATGGATATCAATTCACTTAAATGACGGAGTGAACATTTGACTTTTTTTTAGTTAGAATAAGTTCGAATTAGAAAAAAAACATAATCGGTTGATATCCTTTGGTAAATTTTTTTTTGTTATTTTTTAAGGAAAACACATTTTTTATATTAATTCCGAAGTTTATATATATGGTCTGTTTTTACAATTTAAATATGAATTTTTAATCACTACCACTTGATAAAACTCCATCGTATGGATCATAAAAATTGATAGCAACACTTTCAGCACTCTCTTCATCGTTATCTTCATCAGTTTCATCAGTGTTTTCACCGTGGTTTTCATTTGTTGGCACCAATATTGCTGCAATCAAATTTACAGCCATTTGTGACAACTTTTGCAAGTTCTTTTAAGGTAATGTCCTTTTGCTTGAAATTTTTGGATCAGAAGTTATCAAAAACCTGTTGAAAATATCTTCGAGCGATTTTTCTCGGCCAATTTTTCTTGAAAAATACTCCCTAAATGTTTTGAAGCCTTTGCTGCGTGCTTCTTGTGCCTCCTCGGACAGTTGACCAACCGGCAATAAAGAATCCGGCAAGAATTAATATCATATGCACAGTTGGAAGCATATTATTTCATGGATACTTATGCACAATGTTTGAGTTCGGTATACCTGCAAAGTTCATTAGACTTTACACATTACAATTTTAATATTGAATAGTCAATTGCCACCTAAATTTTTTGTATTTTTACGAATTGTCTTAACTCTGACAACGGGTTCGGATTCAGCGATCCATTTTTACCTAGCGTTTGCTCCAGCACTGAATTCGTAAAAATACAAAAAATGCAATCTGAGACTCAAGCCGGGGCTTCGAAAATTGCAGTCGAACGTTCTTCCACAGAGCTAGTGAACGGTTTAAAAAAAAATTTAAAACATTTTTATGAATTATGCATGGTTTTTTTGTTGTTTAAAAGTGTCGATGAATTTGTGACAGCATGACGTTTTATTAAGTAATACACTCATTTAGCATAATACATTGAAATGTTCAAGAACACACGGAAATAAAAAAAAAGATTATCGCCAGTTTGCCGCAAAATAATTTCGTTTATCGTGCTTGAAAACGTTGCTTGCAAACGTTTCAACAGTAACGAGAATCGAAAACAGTGGCGGGAAACTAGTTATTTAGTTGCAGGCAATGAATTTTGTTTGCTATAAACGCGTGCGATTTTTCTGTTGAAAGGAAGAATTTGTGTGCTGCATCTTAAAACTTCGCTTTTAGGAAATTAATTTCTTTTCTCATGAGCACGAAAACTTGAAATAAAAAAGATTTTTTTCATTTCCTGAAAAAAAAATAAGAAATTACAATAAAATTCAACGCTGATATCATTTACTTAATTTAAGTCAAATAAGGTTTTCATCGTTGTCAGTTTTTTTAATGGCAAATTTTAAAGTTTTGACGTAATAAAATTCTACAACATTGGCAAAACTGGCTTTTGTTGATGACAAATGTTAAACTTTTGCCATTAACAAAAAAAAAAAATTGTGTACCTTTACTTCAACACAATTAAGTTATACGCAGCAGCATAAGCAGCACTAGGCAAATATTTGCCAACTGAAAATGCAGTGGATGATGGTGCAACAGGTAAAATAGAGCGCGCAGTAAGACAGACATCGACGCGGTCGGGGTTTGAGTCCATTCGATAGAAGTAAAAAAGCATAGATTTTTCGAACCCATATTAAATGTATGTCAAAATTATATTTAAATAATTAATGTAAGTGTCGGCTTCAAGGTCCAATCGCTTATATAAAGAAAAATTTTAACATTTTGCTTAAATTTTTAAATATATATTTTTAATATTTCTCTCGCCGCCGGCAAGCATCCTCAGGAACAATAAACAAAATTTTTAACAATAATAAACAAACAGTTCTATGCACAAACAACATTTAAAAAACTTACAATTTTGTTTAAAATTTTAAAATAAACGATTAACATTTAACATTGGAACATTAAACATTAATTCACAATTTTTAAATTTAAAAAAACGGAATAAATTAAAAATAATTAGCACTTAAAAACTTTTTCTATATTTTCGTGTCTGTCTTGTAGCAAAATTTGCACACTCTTAGGTAAAAGTTTTTGTTCTGTACAATGGGCCGAAAGTGTTGTTTTTTGTTCTGATTGTCTCCGTGTTTTTTGGTCTGATTTATGTGAAGCAATTTTTGTTTTTAGTTAATTTTTAGTAGTCCCAACATATATTTGGTCAAGAAATTTTCATACCGGTACAAGAAATTTTGAAAAATAACGTTTGATTTTCCCATCTTGTTAATTTTCGTTTAAGTGTTACTGTAAGGTTGTTGTACTGAGTTTTTCGTTTTTAGCGCGATATTTACGTTGTCTCTGCCATACAAATTGAATTTTGTAAGTCTCTCGGATAAACCGGGAACATAATTCGACGATTTGTAAATTTTAGCTTTTGTTTCGTTTTTGTCTTTCGTGTTTTTTCTTGTTTTAAATTTGTGAATTGGTCTTCGATTGTCTTTTTTGGAAACTCATTTTTTTTATTATCCGGATTTCATATACAACTGGCGAGAGCCCTCAAAACAAAAAAAGCTGAATTCACCTCCATCCAGGAAATGCGATGGGAAGGGCAAGGCTACTCTAAACAAGCACACTGCGATATCTACTACAGCTGCCATGCGGAGAACCGCGAATTTGGATGTGGATTCGTCGTTAGCTGTAAACTACGCCACCTTGTTTCCCGGTTCACACCTGTGAACGAAAGATTGGCCAGGATCCGCATCAAGGTAAAATTGTTCTTCATCAGCCTTATTTGCGCGCACGCCACGACGGAGGAAAAGGACGAAGCCGTCAAGGACGCTTTCTACGCTAGTCTTGAGGACGTATACGACCACCTTCCGGTCCATGACGTGAAAATAGTCCTCGGCGATTTTAATGCGAAAGTCGGAAGGGAAGGCATCTTTGGCCCCACTGTCGGTCAGTTCAGTCTTCATGAGACCTCCACGAACAACGGTCTAAGACTGATCGACTTCGCCACGGCACGAAACATGGTAGGTAAGTAGCACCAGATTTAAGCACCTCGACATCCACAAGGCCACCTGGCTGTCCCCGGATCAAAAAACGCGAAACCAAATTGATCATGTTGTAATTGACGGAAGGCATGCCGCTAGAGTTCTAGATGTGCGTACATTTCGGGGGGTCAATATTGACTCCAACAACTATTTTGTTGGAGCCAAGATCCGCATGCGATTATGCAATGCGAAGAACATACGCACAGGAATGTAACGAAAGTTAGATGTCGCTAAGCTGCAATTACAACGGACTGCCGAAGCCTACTCTGCTCAACTCTCGGTTAAGTTCAACCAACCTACCTCTGGACCCGATGACGTCGGCGGACTTTGGGCGCATATATCCCACATGCGCGCTGCCGCTGATGAAGTCATTGGTTTCCAGAGCCCACTTCCTCGACACCAATGTTACGATCAGGAGTGTCGCATCGCGACAGCAGTAAAAAACGCCGCATATAGAAAAACCCTGCAGTCAGCTGCAACGCGAGCCGTGCGAGAAAACTACCGTGAAAAGAGGAAGGAAGAGAGGTGCCTTTTCAGACGCACGAAAAGAGAGAAGAAAAAGCGTGAGCGTGAGGAACTAGAGGCATACCAGGGCAAGAAGATTGCACGAAAATTCTATCAACAGGTTAAGCGTCTAACCCAAGGTTTCAAGCCAGGAGCATCTACTTGTAGAGACGTAAATGCAGATCTGAATACGGATTCACAGTGTGTGCTGTGATTGTGGAGACGGCACTTCTCCAATTTACTTACTGGCGACGTTTCCACCAATGCCGCCCATGGAGAACACAGTTCAGTGCCACCAACCAACGATGACGGAGTAAAAGTACCACCACCTAGCCATGAAGAGGTTCGAGTTGCTATCCAACGACTCAAAAACAATAAAGCAGTGGGTGCTGACGGCCTGTCAGCTGAATTGTTTAAAACCGGCGGCGATGAATTGATAAGGCGCATGCATCAGCTCATCAGCAAAACCTGGCTAGCAGAAAGTATGCCCGATGATTGGAACCTCAGCGTACTGTGCCATTTACTTAAGAAAGGAGACTCAACAATCTGCGTTATAGAGGTATCAGTCTTATTTCCATCGCATATAAGGTTCTCTCAATCGTACTGTGTGAAAGATTAAGGCTGATTACAAAAACACTGATTAAACCTTATCAGTGTGGCTTTCGACCTGGTAAGTCCACCATAGACCAGATTTTCACGCACCGACAAATCCTGGAGAAACCCACGAAAATCAAATTGACACACACCATCTCTTTGTCGATTTTAAAGCTGCGTTCGATAGCCCGAGAAGGGATTGCCTATACGCAACAATGTCTGAGTTCGTTATACCTGCAAAGTTGATTAGATTTTGCAGAATGACGTTGTGCAACACATGCAGCTTCGTCAAGGTAGGAAATGACCTCTTCGAAACCTTCAATAACGAAAGAGGTTTCAGGCAAGGCGATTCACTGTCTTGCGATCTCTTCAACATCATCATGGAGGGGATCGTACGAAAGGCCGGTGTGCATCGTAATGGCACCATTTTCTATAAAGGTGTCCAGCTCTTTGCGTACGCTGATGATATTGTTATTGTCGGCAGAACTAAGAGAGATGTTACCGCTGCTTTCGCCGCTATCGAAAAGGTATCAGCCAGAGTGGGTTTGACGATAAATGAGGGTAAAACAAAGTATATGCTGTCTACAAAAAAGGTAGTGCTGCGTTTAGACTCCCACGTTTCATCCGGCAGCTATAACTTTGAAGTAGTCAAGGAGTTCGTATACCTTGGCACCACCATTAATACCAACAACGAAATCAGCCTGGATATAAAGCAAAGAACAATAATTGCTAATAGGTGCTACTACGGGCTCAGTAAGCAACTAAGCAACTAAGTTCCAGAGCTCTCTCTCGATCGACAAAACTAACACTCTACAAGACGCTCTTTCTACCTGTGCTGCTTTATGGCGCTGAGGCATGGGTAGTTTAGCAAACTGACGCAGCCGCTCTGAGGGTGTTCGAGAGAAAAGTTCTTCGCAAAATCTTCGGTCCTGTTCGAGTCGGCGATGACTATCGCATCCGAATGAACCACGAGCTGTATGAGCTCTACAAAGACATTGACGTATTTCGGCGTATAACTGTGCAGCGACTACGCTTGCTGGGTTATGTTCATTGTATGGACGACGAAGCTCCAGCGAAAAAGGTGCTCGAGGCGAGGGTCGCTGGTCAACGACGACGAGGAAGACCATGCCTCCGATGGATGGGCCGCAAAGCAGAGGCGTCTTGCGAGAGCTGCTGAGGTCGGCCGAAACCCGGACACGGGTTGTTACGGCCACCTAAGTAAGTAAGTAAGTATCCGGATTTCATTGATATTATTTGCTTGGGAATCTTTGTCACTGATGTCTAAAACGTGTTTAATGAGATTTGTCGCTCTATTTATTATGACCCGTATTTGTCTCTGTATTTATTATGCTTAGAGTAGAAATTAAATAACCGTCCAGATGCCATAGGTTTTTGAAACCAGTCAAATTTTAATTTGTTGTCTAGTCTTAATATCAATGTTAGTTTCGGTAATTTTCAATTTCCATGGTAAATTTAATGTTGTTGTGAAAATTGTTGAGCGCGTTTAAGGTCACTTCTATTTGGTCTGTTCTAATTATTGTAAAGAGATCATCCACGTATTTCGTCATAAGTCTAGGATTTTTCTTCAACGCCTCTGGACACCGTGTCCAAAGGTTCCTCCATGACGATGTCTGCAATTACCGGTGATGCCAGTGATCCCATGGGCATCCCTTTTTGTTGTTTGTAAATATTTGTAAAAATTGTGCTTATTGCTAGGTATATTGTTACACTTGGGAAAACAGATTTAAGTAAAATAAAAAAAATTTTAATCATAAAAATAAAAACGAAAAAAGTGGTTCCAGCGTGGGGTTCGAAGCGGTGACCTTCACGGTTTGAGGAGTTCAGTACCCTCCCAGCGCTCCAACATAGACAATATGTTTTTGCGCAATGTTAACATTCAACATTGCTAGAGCAATGCTGCGTTTCGTTATTCTTTCGATATTTTCATTATTTTTTTCCTTAGAGACAACTGAATATTCGTTGCGGCAACTGTAGCTCGCAAACAAAGTACAGTTGGCCAATTTTTCAGTTGCGGTAAGCGAAAACAATTTTTTGCGTGTTGAGACTGTTTTTTTTTTTTTGGTTAGGCTTCAGTGGTTAGACTTCAATGGCTTGGCTGGTGGAGCTAGTCTTACATTGCTAGGCTTTTGTGGCTAAACTTACGTTGCTAGACAGCCTGTATTGTGTGGTAAGGCTTTGGTGGCAGGACTTCTGTGGCTTCACCCATAAAACATATTAGTTGTGGCTCCAAAGTTTTTTTTTAGTTCTTTTGTATTTCTGTTGTCATAAATACATTTTGCTTTTTTGATAAATTATTCGGAAGTGAAAAATAAAAATTGATATCTATAGCAAATATTCGTGTAGGCAAATAAAAATATGGTTTCTGTTACAGAATTCGTATTTCTTTACAGTTGACCTTGAATTATATAAGATTACCTGACCGAATCATTGATTCTCCCAATCAAATGGTACTTTATATAACAAAGTGACATCTACCACTATCAAAACTTTGTTATACTTACCACAATTTGTTCCAAGTTACATCAAACTATTAAACAGCAATCGAAAACTATATTAATGTAACTTCAAGCCCTTGGTTCCTGCAACCTTAAAAAATTCAGTTCGGCATTTTCTTAGTAGCAGCAACCAATCCGTTTCCTCAGGGTAGGCTTCCTTACTCCACGTTCTTATTTTTTAATTTAATACTTTTCGTCATATAAACATATCCTGTTAGATTGACTCTTTTAAAAACATGGCTTACGTTTTCTCTCTCTTATTTTGCAAAAAGCTTCTTTAACAATTTGTAAGGAAAATTTTTAAAGCAATAGAACTAACTCATGTACTTGAACGCCAAAAAATGTTAAGACGATTTATGCTCATGGAACGGTTCATGGCAAGATTTTTAATTCCTTTTCCATTGCTTAGTAGAGTTCCCAGGTAAGTGAAATAATTTTTTTTTTTAGTTCTATGGGCTCCTTAATTGTATGGGCCTTAAAATCTTAAGTTTATCCTTAATTTAAATCCATAAATCTATGGGCTTCCATTGTATTTCTTTTTTTTTTTTTTTGTGTACTCTTTAAACAAATGTCTTTAAGTTTCTGATAAACAGAACTAACTTGGAATATTTTTAAAACTAGTTGGGTCATTGCAACTTTTTTGGGTTTTGTGGACGCCTTGGACAAAAATTTCGAACTTTTGCGAAATAGATTCCACTTGGACAAATATGTTCTACTTGCACTTTTGGGACAAGTTGAATCATTGGTCAAAAAATCCAAGATTTTTGTCCAAAAAGTTCACTAATCCCAGAAAATTTTGAATGTACCAAATATTTCCAAAAATTATTGAAAGTGGATCCTATTCGTCAAAAAAATAAAGACATTTGTTCAAAGAGTCCACTCAACCAATAAAGTTCCAATCACTTAACTAGTTTCAAAAATATTGCAAGTGTAACCTATTTTACAAAGTGGAACCTATTTTTAAAAAATTAAAAAAATTTCGTGCAAGAAGTTGACAAGATCCAAAAAGTTGCAATTATCCAACTAGTTCCAAGAGTAGCCCTAGTTTAACCCATTGGCCATGGAAATATCGATTTTTGTTCAAGTCCACTCAAAAAGTTTCTAAAATATTGCAAGTAAAACGTATTTATCCAAATGGAACATATTTATCCATCCATCCAAAACCCAAGATTTTTTTTCCAAGGAGTCTATTGAGCCCAACGAAGTTCCAATGACCCAATTTTTTTCAAAAATATTGAAAGTGGAACCAATTTATCCAAGTGATACCAAATTGTAAAAAACAATTTTTTTTCGAGTCCACTAAGCCTAAAAAGATCCAATGGCCCAGCAAGTTTCAAAAATATTGCAACCGGAATGTGATCGTCCGATTTTAATGTATGTTTTTTAAAATGTGAAAGAGCTTACGAATGTCATGAGCGCTTCTTTTTACTCATACAAATAAATTTAATTGGTGCTTTAAATTTGAAAGTGCTTGTATTAAGGGGGTCCTCTGGTAATCTATGCCAAATTTTAGCCTTTTTTCAAAATATTGTGGAAAGAGAACGAGTAAAGATATTTTAGTTCCGTTTTTTGATTTGGGTAGCTTAATTTATTGAAAAAAATACAAAATTTTGAAAAAGTGAATTTATGGACCGTTCAGAAAGTTCTCGGCCTGGTAACGAGGTTCTCCGGAAAAAAGGTGGGTCCAAATTGCGCACGATTCCAAGTGTAAACATCGTCTGAAAAAAAAAAAATATTCAGTTACTTAGAATGAATGTCCCTATAGCCCCTACCTCGGAAACAAAAATCGAAATTTTTTTAGGGGGGGAGCCGCCACTTTGAAAATGAAAAATCGAATTTCGACCTTTTTTTTTGTAGTCTAGTGTAGAAAAAAAATAGTAAACATTATTTTTTCGGCAAGTTTGAGGTAGGGGCTATAGCGGCGTAAATTCTGCGTCGTTTCATGCCTCATATATCAAAATCGGTCAAAAACTGTTTGAGTTATCGTGCGCAAAGTTTTGAAAAACATGGTTTCGAGAAAAACGCGTTTAAAGTTTTGACTTCAATTTTGAGGCACACAAATGACATTAACACATATTTTTTTAATACAATACTTACGAATATTAATCGGCAATTTCAGCCCCATAAAGTGTGCCTTCCTCCATCTCATAAAACGAGTTTTCCATGGCTTTTTGGGCTCTGCGGGCTGTGCGGGCTGTGCGACCCTCTTTCGATGATGCGTACGTTTTTAGCTCTGAGCGTTGAAGTCGTTTTCCGTCGCGAGATTCAGCATACATCTCGGCTTGTGGGCCGATGACAATACCCATTGTTGACATTATTTTTAAAATACTTGTGAAGCCTTCGTTGAAAATGCAGGTTGCCAGAAAATTTGCGATTTCGACTGTGGTAGCACCACAGTGGATATGTTTCGGCGCAAAGGTCCACAAAAGCGAGTTGAACGATTCGTTACAATTTTGCGTTTCACCTCCAGTGCATCGGTTGAGTAGATCGTCGGATGATAACGCTTCGTATATGGGCTTCATTACTTGCAGAACCTTTCCATCAAGTGGGGCGTACGTGTGGTGAAATGAGGCTAATGAGCCTTCTGCTGCTGACTTTTGATAGGCGCACCAGCTGGACTCACCAGGTGGGCAATACATATGTTGTGGATTACTATCACTTGAACTTTTGTGATAATATGTTGACCATATTTCTTTTCTCATGTTTTCCACAGAGTCCTTATTACGTCGAATAGCAAGTCCATAGTAAGTAGTCAGCTCGCTTATGACTTTGTCTGTCAGTTTGCCAGTGCCTTTTCCACCGATGCCTTTGTTTTCTTTTTTGGCCTTGCGCAGCCGTGTGCCCATGCGTTTTTGCACGTGAGCAATGCACTCCTTTTTTGTGACAACGGGGTCGCCGTTATACGGATCAAGGTCTATAATGGCCTTGAAGGTTTTGCTGTCGCCATCGCCAATATATTTTTCATATTTTATGCCATATTTTTCGATCGATGAGGCAAACATTTCCTTCACGGCATCTACCTCCATCTTGCCCGCACTCCCACTGTGGTTGTTTGTGCATGTTTTCTGGTGCGATTCGTACCATTCTTCGAAGTCTGCAGAGTCATTTTTTTTCCCCACATTTTGCATGCCTGGCAAAGGCTTGATTTGACAACGGAGTCAACCACTTTTTTGGTATGTTTACCGACGAGCGTAGTGACACCAAAAAGAGACGAGAATCCCCGTTTTTTCCAGGTGCCATCCCCTGAAACGGTCAGCAATGAGGAGTCACAGTCAGGATTTTTTTCTTTCTGCTGTTCCTGCTCTTCTTTAACCGCATTCAACAGGCACTGCTTGTAAACTGCTTTAGCAGACACATGCATGTTTTTCAAGGTGCCATAGTACGCATCAAGGCACAATCCTTGGCATATGTCCATTAATCCGCAGAACATATTAATACCTTCTCTCCCTATTCCAAGCAATCTCATGGCAAATATCAACCGGCGATTTACAACAAAAGATTTACCGACCACCGGCGAAGAATTAATATACTGTGTAGCTTTACATTGGCACTGCAGACTCACTTTGAAGCCGACTCCACGCATACATGTTTTTCCAAATCGAATTTTTTGTTTACATTGGGCGCAGATAACCAGAGCAGCAAGCGTTTGGAAAAATGAAAAAAATTCCAAGAAACAGAACTGGAGGTTGTTTTCGATGATGACTTCATTGTCTTGCGTTTTCTTCAATTTTTTGGCCGATGTGCTGGCAAAGTCGGTGTCCTCTACTTGGGAGTGCTGGTTTCCACGGAAATGCCTCTTTTTTGTTCGATACGCGTACTTACGCGGCGCGTTTGGGTGGCTTTTTTTATCCATAGCAAAAAAAAAAAAACACAAAACGATTTTTCTTTTATTTTACAACAGCAGTTATCGCGCACGCGTAGCTTTCAGCGTTCGAAAATAAACTGAATCTCGTTCGTTTGCTTCTTTCATGTGAACACCTGGGCTCAAAATCATTTCAACCCCTAAATCAAAACATGCATGTATACATACTGCATGTATACATACTGTGTGTGTATATTTTGTAATATCAATACATATTTTGGAAGAATTCCACAGATTTTCGACTAATGACTGCAGGCAAATAAACAACTTTGCTGATGCGTTATTTTGACGAAAACATACCTACACAAAAATGCCTGTATCTCCTAAACTATTTCGAATTTTGAAAAATCCTTTTGGGAAAATGTTTTTGAGTATCTGAGCAATAGAAATATGAAAATTTTTCGGATTACCAGAGGACCCCCTTAAAGTGCGCTTTTATTATAATTGAAAATTATAAAATATAAAATAAATAGAATAAAACTTGTTGGATTTATAAATAACCAATATAAATCCAACAAGTTTTATTTCATTGAAATTAATTAAAAATTTGTCGAGTTATTATTATTAAATTGTAAGCATTATTCTGTTTAAAACAGCACAAAATCGTTGTTTTTCATGCTGTTTTGCCTGAACTGAGTTTTTCGCTAATAAGAACAAGCAAAGCATAGTTATTTTGGTGATTTTGTAGTGAAGTCGAAATACTTTAAATTGACCGATCAACCGATTTCAATTAAATAAAACTTGCTGGATTTAGAACTAGCTACAATTTTGTATTGTTACGATATAACGGGACATTTAATACAAAATATGTCCACAGATGATGGATTGCCTTTAATACAATTTATAAAAGAAGAGGTTATTTTAGATGTAGTTTCTGGTAGAACACTGGCAACGACTTAATATGGTACAACTATTGATGCGATGTTTTCATGATTCGTCAATCATGTAACTTCCTATGTTCACGTATCATAATTTGGTTACCACAAACCTAATATTACAGTATCTAATAATGGCGTTACTATTAATGAAATTCACCAATTTAGTCCATAATGAATTTATGATATAAATGTAAGTAATATATTTTAAAATTTAAAAAGTGTACAATCCTTTCAGTAATATAAGAGATGCCTTTATTAGAGTGCCCCTTTAAAATAGAAGTTGTTTTTTATAAATTGTCTATTGATGATAAAATATAGTGTAAAGTGAAGAATTAAATTGAATGAAATTACAAAAATAATTACACATTTTTTAATGTCACCGCTCTGCAGACAATGGCAAGCCTCATAGAAATCAAAGAAATAAGCTCCACAAAATCATTGGAAAAAAAAAACCAGATATGAGGAACTATCCAAAGAATTCTCTGTTAAGTCAAATGAAGCGTATAAATTTACACAAATTTAATTGGTGAGAATATTATTAACGATCCTTAAAATTTTTGTCGATTTCGTTAATATTTATTTATTTATTTATTTATTTAGCACACCAAGGAAAGTTAAGGCAAGTTAAGGTGTTTCACTTATGGTAACAGGTTTTTTTATTTTATTTTTTTTTTCTTCTTTTTTCAATTTTATTTATTTTTATAAAACATATAAAAAAAAGAGACAACGAAAGGCGAAAAAGAAAGGGATCTTATCTATATATATAAAAATGAATGTATGTATGTGGGTATGTGGGTATGTGGGTATGTGGGTATGTGGATATGTGTGTATATCACGTATAGACTCCAAAACCACCGAACCAAACTCTATGAAATTTTGAGGGATACTGAAGCAACATTCGGGAAGTGTTCCTGTGAAGTTTGGTGTTGATTGGGCAAGGGGGCGTGGTACCTCCCATACAACCCAAATTGGGTCTATCGCCCACAAACCAAAAAAATTGCTATATATCAGACGGTTTTAATCATATAAAACTTAAATTTGGTTATTTTGTTCAGATGGTTACTTTCGGTGACTGTACAAGAAATGGGCGTGGTCACACTATATCTACGCCCACTTTTCAGCAATTATTTTAATTCCTAAAATGTTCAAGTTTTGATAGTGAATCTTGATATGCAAGTGGTATGCATACAAGTGGCAGTCACTATGTAAATATAAACGTTGTCACGCCCACTTTTACCGCCCACAAATCAGTAAAAATGCTTTATATCAGACGGATTTTGCCGTAGAAGACTACGATTTGGTAATTTAGATCGTATGGTTACTGTCGGCCAATGTATAAGAAATGGGCATGGCCGCACTATATCTACGCCCACTTTATCGAAATCATGCTTATTCCTGAGTTGTACACGTTTTCATAGCCAATCTTGGTATGCAGGTGCTCTGGGTGCAACTGGCAGTCATTATGTAAATAAAAATGTTGTCACGCCCCCTTTTACCGCCCACAAATCAGTAAAAATGCTTTATATCAGACGGCTTTGCCGTAGAAGACTAAGATTTGGTAATTTAGTTCATATGGTCACTGTCGGCAACTGTTTAAAAATGGGCGTAGTCGCACCATATCTACGCCAACTTTTTCAAAATCATGCTTATTCCTGAGTTGCACACGTTTGATAGTAACACTTGATATGCAGGTGCTCTAAGTGGCAGTCAATATATATATATAAAATTTGCCACGCCCACTTGTACCACCCACAAAAAAAAACAAAACGAAATGGCCAATTTCAGTCCTTGAAAGTACTTTGACCGAGCTTCTTATGATCAATTGTGTTGTGAGTGTTGTGGAATGTTTGAACACAATTGATCGAGAACTGGACCTACATGTTTTATGCCGACTCCGAACGGCTTACGTTCTCAAGAAGCTTTTCATGGCAGTTTTTATTCTCTGAGGTTTGCCATTGTCTGCAGAGAGATGACGGCCGAACAGAAAAATTAATTCAATCGAAAAACTTTCCGTGTCAGGTGGGATTCGGACCAGGGTTCCATCGCGTATGGGCCACACACTCTACCCGCTACGCCACGGCCGCCACTTGGTTTCTTTTTACCCACAAATTAATAGAACTTCTATAAATCAGACGATTCTCATCGTTAAATACTAAAATATGGTTATTCATTTCATACGCTTACTCTCGACAGCTTTGCAAAAATTGTGCATGGTAGGACTATATCTGTGCCCACTTTTCAGAAATAATTTTATTTAATTTATTTATTTACTTATGTATTAATGTACTATAGTTCATTACAATTTAAAAATTATAACTAAGTTAGCTGCCTGGGCTATCGGTTAGAAATAATTTTAATTCCTGAGATGTGAACGTTTTGATAGACAAACTTGGTATGTAGGTGCTATGGGTCAAATTGGCGTTCACTTTATATATAAATGTTGCCACGCCTACTTTCAATGCCCACAAATCCATAAAAAGGATATATATCAGACTTTTTTTACAGTAAAAGACTAAAACTTGGTAGATTAGTTCATATGGATACTGCCAGAACTCTTAAAAAATGGGCGTGTCACACTTTATTTAAGACGACTTTTCAAAAATCATTGTAATTTCTGAGCTGTACGCGTTTTGATAGTGGAACTTGGTATATAGGTGCAATGGGACCAAGTGGCGGTCACTTTATATATAAATGTTGCCATACCTACTTTTTCTGCTCATCTATCTATCTGTATAAAATGTATGTATGTATACTAAGGCTGCTCACAAAAAAAAGGTGTTCGGGTCGGTTCCTCAAAATAATGCTTTATGTTATGATGATTCCCCAAATATTTCGACTGTAGCGATAGTCATCCGTGAGCTGGAATGGTTTGAAATAAAAAAAAAAAAAAACAAAAAGGAACAAAATGGCCATTTCAGATTTTGACCGAGCATCTTATGCGTGCGTGTTGTGAAATGTTTGAACACAAATGATCGAGAACTGGATCTACAAGGCTTATGCCGACTCCGAACGGCTTATGTTATCAAGAAGCTTTTCACGCCAGTTTTTACTCTCTGAGGTTTGCCATTGTCTGCATAGAGATGGCGGCCGAACAGAAAAATTAATTCAATTGAAAAAACTTTCTGTGTCAGATAGAATTCGAACCTGGGTTCTATGGTAAACAAGCCTCGCACGTCAACCAGTATGCCACGGAATGGTTTGAAATATTCTGTAAAAATCGAGTTTTTTATAAAAATATTTACTGGCGCGGTAGTTAAAAATAACAAACGGTCAGAAATAATAGTAATTAAAAAGTTCTTCCAATCTGCACTAGTAAATTTTAAATTTTTACTCTACTCTATAAATTTAAATTTTTTAACTTTTTTTTTGTATTATTTTCACTAAAATGCAAATTAAATTTTTTTTTTGTTTTGCCATTTTACTTTTAGTCAAATAAATTATCTATGGATGATAAAATAAAGTGTAAAGTGAATTGCTAAATTAAATGAAATTACAAAAAAATGTACACATTTTTTACATTGTACAATTTATTTGACTAAAATTAGTTTAGGAAAAGATTCGTTTGAATTTTAGTGAAAATAATATGAAAAAAGTTAAAACAATCCAAAAAATCCGCATTATCTTTGGTCCAACGGAAATATAAGATTTTTTGATGCAACATTTTTTCCATTACTCTTATTTCTGACCGTTTGTTTTTTTCTAACTGCCATACCAGCCAATATTTTTAGTCGCAATATTTTGTGGATCATCAAAACATAAGCCATGGATTATTTTGAAGAACGAGACTGAACAAATTTTTTTCTAAAGAGCGTGAGGCGACTTAATGTATATACGTATGTGGGTATATGTGTATATCACGTAAAGGCTTCGAAACCGCTAAGCCAATTTTTATACCAAAGCGTTGAGAGGGTTCCTGTGAAGTCTGTTGCCGATCGTAAATACACCTAAAATTTTCGATTTCGAACAGTTTTGTAATTATAGGTCGCAAAGCCTCGGAATTCAGTATTCGACCTCAATATACACATGCTGTTGCACAGGTAACATTTTATGGGTGTTGGACGAGGGGCGTGGTACTTTTTCCGCACCCAAAATTTTCGGTATAGCTTTCGAAATAAGTCACACATTAATAAAACTCGGTAAGAACTTACTATAAAAGCATGGCTTCACTAAAGCTACGCCCTCTTTTAGGGGATAAGCGCTGAGCGCAGCGAAGCGCGCCGGGTATAAGCTAGTAATTATATAAACCTACCTGAACCTCCGCTCGCTTCGCCAGGCACTTTTTTAACAGGCTTACATATATATGTGGCGGCCGTGGCATACCGGTTGAGGTGCGTAGCTTGTATGCGAAGAGCCCAGGTTCCAATCCCATCTGGCACAGAATGTTTTTTCAATTGAATTAATTCTTCTGGTCGGCCGTCAAAAAAAAACTGCCATGAAAAGCTTCTTCAGTTCCCAAACATCTGTGTTCAAACATTTGAAAACACGCACAACACAATTGAGCATAAACATTTTGGTCAAAGTCCTTTCAAGGGCCGAAATGGCTATTTCGTTTTTTCGTTTACATATATATAGCTATGTATGTATAGATTAGGGTGTCCCAAAAAAGTCGAAGTTGTTTTTTTTATGTGGTACCCCTCAATTTTTTCGTATGATATTCAAATAAATGCAAAAAAAATTTGGTGCTCTTAGCACCACGGGAACCCGTACCGACTTGCATCGGTACATGTCAGTACTTGGTTATATGGGAGAAAAAGTGCTCATTTTTTAAAAAAATCCAAATAACTTTTGTATAAGTGTAAATTTTGAAAAAGTTGGTTAGCAGTTCCTTTTCTACTTAACTTTCCTTTAAGATAAGCTATCAAACATGAAAATTGGATGAAAACCTCAGATTCTAGAGTTTTTTTAATCTTCGAAAAAAACTCATTATTGTTCTTGTTGTATTAAAAAAATCTAAAAAACCAATTTGAAGAGCGACAAAAAAAGTGGAGTCAAAGCAAAGAAAACGAAAACTATAGCTAACTGCTGGCAGTTGCTGTAATTCGTTTAAAAGAATTTCATTCTGTTAACTTCGTAGCAAAAGCCTGTGCGCAGTTAGCTTAAGCAATATGATATTTTGTCTTTTTCGCATTTGCTTATTATTTTCGCTGATTTCTTTTTCGTAGTCATAGCAAAGCAATTAGATATGCATTGAATATAGTCAAGCAATTTCAAACACTGCTCTGGTTGAAGGATGAATGTTCAATAATGAAAAATTGGTTCGAAATTTGGTGATGGTGTTACGAATAGAGCGTTCAGTGTGACGCTGATAACGATCAAAATGATGAAATGAAATGAAGAACTCTATAACATTCTCTAACTCACAACTGATTTTGGTAGTAAGTTTCCATAACTGCTGTCAAAACACTCCAGATGGAAAAGGGGCCTCGTATTGGATCACCCTTTTTAAATTTTTATCACTTTTAAACTCAAATAACGGGTTTGGACTCAGCGACTAATTTGTACCTAGTCTTCGCCAGCACCAAATTAGTAAAACTATATAAATTTAGGTTGCAATCCTTTGGTACGAAAGTGACATAGTCTTAAAATTCAGATAACGGATTAGGATTCAGTGACCCATTTTTGCCCCCACAGTTTGCCCCAGCACCGAATTCGTAAAAGGAAAACGATTTCATGTGGCAACCCTATGGGAAAAAATTACGTTAATTTTAAATTCTGAAGACGGATTCGGATTCAGCGATCCATTTTTAGCTTACGTTCGTCCAGCCCTAAATTCGTAAAATGTTAAAAATTTAGGTAGATTAGACAACGGATTCGGATTCAGTAACCTATTTTTACGCAATGATCGTCCCAGCATCGAATTCGTAAAAATAAAAATTTTTTGCGACACCCTAATATAAGATAAAACGTAATTTTGAATTTTTAAAAATTTAAAAATTTAGGTGCGAGCCCAATGGTAAGCAAATTACATAATTTATGCAACCCTGACTGTTCCGGCAGCGACGGTAGGGATGCGAGCTTAACGCGCTTGCAAACTACAAATTATTCAAGACAATATGGAAATTTACATATACAAATGAAACGGTTTATTTCTAAAAATATAAGTTACAATGAGGCGAACAATAAATATGTTAGCTTACCGCTCCCTTAGTTAGCTTACTCCCTTCGACGGCAAATTACAATTAATTGTTGAACTTTAAAATAATTTCTATATCCCAATATATTTGGTGACTGGTTTAAACACCGTATGAAGCGACAGTTAATAATTTTAAGCACCTTTGTTCATACATAAAACACAAGCATAAATTACTCGGCTTGTGTCTTATGCATGAACAAAGAAACTCAAACACAAACAATTAAACAGAACATAAGGAAAGTAAAACTGCATAACAAAGAAAAGAAGTAAATAAACAGTGGCGCTTTCTACAGTGGCGTTCTTTAACACCCCCACCCCTGTGAATTGATCACGATTCACCAAATTACATATCAAAAACAGCCAGCTTAGAAACAGGACGCTGCATAATGGTCTGATTATGCAAACTTGACGTAACACAGGTTAACATGACGCAACGTACTTTGGCTTTTTGTTGATTATGCTATCAACGTAGCAACCACAGCAAGTGTCAACTAATTCACTAGATCTATTTGTTTTTCGTCATCTACCATTCGAAAACATTTCAATTATTAATAAAAAATCAATTTAAATTAAAATACTTACATTTCGCTTCAATAAATAAACGCAAACAAGAAAAGATTACTCAAAAATCAAAGTGTGATGCTAGCAACCTTACTAAAAGCACACTGTATGCTAATATGTCAGCCGACGTAACATATAACTCAAAATTCAACAGACTTCTACGTCGCTTTACGTTTCGGCTAATTAGATACACAAAAAACGCATTTGGTAGATTTCTATATGACAAAAAAAAACCGGCTGTGTTGCGGAGATCTATGTTTGGCTAATTAGGCCATAAATCCCTTAGATGTGCGAACGTCGGCTCTTCGAATCTCTCCATCAGCTCCTGAATACACCTTTTCAATTCGACCACGGCACCAATTCGGTCTCGGCACAAGTCGTCTTCCTGTATTTGTTGCGTTCGTTGACACCACTTAACTCGGCCTATTTGTAAAAAGGCATGTAGATCTTGTAGGCGTGGTCTTCAACGTTGGCCCAAACACTACCCATCCTAGTTCCGTACTGGCGGCGAACGGCCCGCTGTTATTGAGATGAAAAACATCAGTGGGTAGTCCAAGGTGGCAGTGGTCGAGCCCAATTAAGAGTTTTGGTACAGCGTTGACATACGCCTTTAGCTTTAGTTTTCGATAGCAGCTTGCATTTGAACTTATGTCGCTTTCACTAAGGCTCTGAGTCGGTAAGTTCAGATTGAACACTCCATAAACATTTTTTAGCGCATGTTTCTTCATCATACCTCGCCCGCTGATGTGCAAATTAATAACAGCCGCTGTCTCCTGAGCTGCTCTTCGACCCATTCTATGCTTAGTTGCCGTTGTTGACCTTGAAGACCAAGTTTTTCACGAGAGAATTATCCAGCATGGCAACGGAAGACCCTTCGTCTAAGAGAGCGTATGTGTCAATGGCTTTATTTGACCCATAGAGTAACAGGTAAAACTCTAAATAGCAGATTGCTGTTTCATTTGATGCGCAACTGAGAACAGTTTCTCCAGTACCCTTACCCTCAGTCTGAACTAGCGTCGACGTAGATTCGAATAGTGGCTGCTCATGAAGAAGCGTATTATGCCTTTTTTTGACATCCGTTCACGGTGCATAAGCTTTTATTGCTGCATACACGAGTTGAATGTCCAGCTTTCAGACAATTAAAACATAAACGGTGTGATTTAACTTTAGACCACCTCTCAGGAACCGAAGACTCAATCATAACATTACATTGTGTTACTATATGCTGGCCCTGGCATATGCAGCATTTCGGAGCGTGTGCACGCTTTTCGGCAGCATGTTATATTATTCGCCGCTTAGGCTCTCTAACCTAAACACTCTGCACTGTGCAAATAATATTTGTCAAGTCACTTAACCAGTCACTGAAACTGGTTACGCTGCATCTGAGCAGTGTACCAGGCCCAATCTAATCGCTTGCTCATTGGAAGCTTCGAAACAAGCTCTTCCAGCAAAGTTGGATTTGCCAGATGTTGCTGGCCTTTCACTGATTGGAGAAACACTGCAAGATTTTTAGTTTTTGTAGAGAATACAATATGGCGCTCCACTGCGTTCTTAGGAATTGGCGCTATCTCGCGTACAAGTTTTAGTTGACTGTGTATAAGTTGATCTGGCCGACCAAATCTCAAACGCGGCTGATCGATGATAGCACTTACGTTGTCCGGATGTATTAAAAGTGACTTTACCATCTCTCTGGCTTCGCCTGTCAAGCACTTTTGGAGTCGCTGGTTATTTTCTAAATTTGAATAATTGTATGCGGCTGTTGACTACATGTACGCAGAATAAAATATCGGCCAATCTTCTGGCTGTCCACTAAACGATGGCATATCTTGAACCTTTCTTAAAGCTGTTGCATTTTGCAAATAAGCTTGATTCGGTTGCAGCTGTGTTGCACTATGAGAATCGAATGAGCTTCTTGACGGTGGCTGAAAATATAAATTACTTGGTGTAGCCGTACTAACCTGGTATTGTAGCCCACCGGAATAATTATTTTCTATGGCGGCTACATTTGAGTATTGGTTACTTGAAGGCATAGTAGCATACACCGTTGGCAGCGATGTCGATGGCTGCACAGTGGCAGAGCTGTAGAAATGTTGCATAGACAGCAACGCACATAATGGCAGCGATGTTTGTATTGGCAGCAACGCTTGTGTTGGCTGCGACGTATATGCGGACAGCGACGTATGTGAATGCAGTGACGTATGTGTAGGCAGCAAAGCATGTGAAGGTAGCGACGCATGTGTAGGCAGCGACGCATGAGCAAGTAGCGACGAATGCGTTGGCAGCGACGCATGTGGTTTTAAACAACTGTTGAGTGACGAGCATGAAGCAGTATGTGTGATAGGTACAAACATCGGAATAGCATTATTATATGAAATCGGCAGAGACATGACTGCGACAGATGTAGGCGACTCATATATCGGCGGCGTGATAGAGGCTGATGCTTGCGTCTGGTTTTGCAGTGAATTTTGTAGGCTTACCTGCGAGTTTTTTAGGTGATTTTCCATAGAGGCAGTTTGTTTCTGCATATCTAGAACTATAGTTTCGTGTTGTGTTGTAGAAGCTACTGCGGTGGCTGCAGCAGACGCAGCATTCTTATGGACTCTGCTTTTGGTTGAGGCGGCGATGGCGACGCTTGTTGTGACACCTTTTTCTATTACGGCGGCATTTGCACTGTTGGCTTGAGCACCTCTTTCTATATTGGCGGCAGTAGCAGACTTCATGGAAGCACTATTCTCTTGTACAGCGGCAGTATGCAAAGAAGCACTCTTTTCGGCTGCGATAGCACTGCCAGTATATAATGGAGCACCCTTTTCTACTGCGGCGGCAATGCCAAGGCTTGAAAAGAACTCCGTTCTGCTGCAGCGACAGAGGCATCATTCGCGGACATGCTTGCTGATGGCGATTCGGCAATATCAGAAATATTTAAGTTCGTTGGAGTGCTGCCTTGAGGCTTTTGGAGGTGCGAGCTTCTTCTTGGTGGTGTCCGCTGCATTCGTTTATTAAGCAGCTGTTTCCAGTTTGCACAATTTCTTGCAAAATGCGAAATAAAGATTGTCGCGGCAGCGGTGGCAGGGATTCGAATTTAACGCGCTTGCAAACTACAAATTATTCAAGACAAAATGGAAATTTACATATACAAATGAAGCGGCTTATATCTGAAAATATAAGTTACAATGAGGAGAACAATAAATATGTGTAGTTAGCTTACTGCAGTTTTACTCCCTTCACGGCAAATTACAATTGAATGTTTAAAATAATTTAAAATAATAATGAACTTTAAAATAATTTCTATATCCCAATATATTTGGTGACCGGTTTAAACACCATATGAAGCGACAGTTAATAATTTTGAGCACCTTTGTTCATACATAAAGCACAAGCATAAATTAATCTGCTTGTGCTTTATGCATGAACTAAGAAACTCATACACAGACAACTAAACAGAACATAAGGAAAGTAAAACTACATAACAAAGAAAACAAGTAAATAAACAGTGGCGTTTGTAACGAACCTCCTGGGCATTACAATCTCTTTCAGCTGAGGTATCCTCAGCGGCTGTCCAGGGTCCTTACAAGAATTAAAGGTTTTTTTGGTTGGTCCTTGCTGGAAGGTCCTTTTATTCTGTTTGCGTGGTTGCACGCGTTGATGATGGCAAATCCTTTGGCGATTTGCCCAGTGGTCTCCCTTTAGGCCCTTCACGGGAGGACTCTGCTATCACAATGATAGTTGGGCCGATGGAAAATCGGCCAGCGGTCCCCCTTTAGGCCCTTCACGGGAGGACTTGACACTCGTAGAGAGCGACAGTGAGAGTACGTGGTGAACAGACCGACCTGATCTAGGACTCCAGCGTACAGCTCAAGTGGGGAGAAGGCACTCGAAAATGAGCGGAACTCGTAGAGAGTGACAGTGAGAGAACGTGGCGAACAGACCGACCTGATCTAGGACTCCAGCGTTACAGCTCAATAAGGGGGAAAAGGAAAGGAAAAGGAAAAGGAAAGGCACGTCCGGTCGACTTGCTATCTATAGCACGACTGCTTCTTGTTGTTCGATGAGAATTTATACTTAGCATGGTTTGCCGATGTAAGAAGAAACACGTCTGTTCGTGGCTATGGTTCAATCAAGACTCTTCGTTTATTAATTTCATAAACTTAAACTAAGCGCTGGATGTTGCCAGCTATGCTACAATCGTAATATAGTAGTATGTTGCTAACACTATTTATACTACATAGTACATTATAAGGTATTATAGTAGGAGTCTAATACTATAACTTATTATACAGGGCTGTCCATATTCGAAGCGCCCATTTTATTTTTTCGATTGTAGTGCGGCTTGTGTGTGGTGGCGCGCCGTCTTGTTGAAACCAGTAGTGCCTGATACGCTTTCGACGAACGATTGTCATGAAAAAATTGTTTATCATATCGCGATAACGCTCCTGATTGACAGTAACTCTGTGGCCATTATCATCTTCGAAAAAGAACGGCCCAATGAGCATTTTAGCACAAACGCCGCACCAAACAGTGACTTTTGCATCGTATAGAGGTACCTCTTGAATCTCTTGTGGATTTTCAGTTTCATACAAACGATAAATTGTTTTCTTGGAAGGCGCACTTTTCACTTTATTTATTTTTTTTAAAGCACGTTGAGTTTTCACTATTGACTTGTTTTGTTGAATGTAAATTTCAACAATTTTAAAGCTTTCGCGTGGCGTGTACTGTTCCATTGTAAACATTTGCTTGGAATGACGCTTCAAACGCGGTATGTCATTAGTCGATTTGGCATCACTGCGGAAAGTTACAGTGTTGCTAGATGGGCGCTTCGAATATTGACAACCCTGTATTAATGATATATATTTAATTAACAGTAGAATAGTATTAATAAATGTAAACTATGAAAATTATATAGAAAATATGTTTTACATTTATCCTAGTGAATATTTATAGCAAGTCTTAACTATAAGCAAGTGAAAATAAAATAATTAAATATATACATTTGACGAAGCTGGCTTCGTGTTTAGTAGTGTTGATTGTAGAAGGTAGTGGAATGTTGCTAGAATCATTTGTGTCTGATTCTCTTTGTTCATGTTGACTTATCCGGTGTGTTGTTGTTGGTGTTGATGTTATTGCCTGGTAATAATTAATGGCTCTAGCGTACTGCTTGTGTTGAGCCGCTTGTTGCCATATGTTGATATGGTTATGGGGCGTTATTGACAGTGGCCTCATGTTGACACTCAGCATAATACGTCAATGTTGTCATGGCTGGTGGCTGATGTTGCTAGTTATAGCACTTGTAGGGTGCTGGTACCATTCTGGTAGTGTCGGTGCCGTTTCAATTCGGTGCGGCGCGCTATTATTGTGCGGCTTTATTTCCCTTGGAAATAGTGTCGTCACACGTTTTCTACAGTGACGTTCTTTTACAATGACAACGGACTTGGATTCAGTGACCCACTTTTATCTAATGTTTGCCCACCGAATTAGTGAAAATAAAAAAAAATGTTGGTGGCAATCCTAATTTTTCTTAGCCTATAAACTTTGCATCATAATTGTCTGCATTTAAAAAAAAATCAGCTAAATTGGTTGCAAATTACGGGCAGCAGAGGGAAACAGACGCTTTTCTACACATAGTTTTATATATGGTATAATCGTGTTAATAACTTTCATGTTACTTAAGTTAAATTCAAGTTTTAAATGAGTGTTCACTTAGAATACATGGATCCAAATTTCCCACTGATTTCAGTTTCATAAGCTGCTACTTTAATTTGCTACTGGGATCGAAAGTCAAAAAAAACACTAAAAACTGTGTTGATTTACAGACAGATTTTTACCTTCTGAGCTATATAAAAAGCGCGCACCACCATCTTTCGATAAAATTTAAATGGTGCTTGGACGAAAATATTTGAATACAAAATATATATTTTTATTATTGATGTGCCATTAAGCTTACGAAAGTTATAACACATTCAAGGCGTGATACCACTTTTGTAGCATTTGTACATTTTTCGTAGTTTTTGAGATATAGAAAAGGGGCGCCATAAGAAAGGTACTATTTTAAACTCATTTTTTTAAATTCTATGAGATTTATAAAATTTTGAGGTGGGTGGCAATAGAGTGGCATTAATATTATCCACACAGCAACTCCTCAAAAATGGTCATTTAAAACGAACACCAAACAAAAATATAACCCTTTTCGCTGAAGATCCTGAAAGGATGAGGATGCTCCTCCTCCTTGCACATGCATGCTTTCGACATTTTTGTATGCTTGCCAAAAGGCGCGCTTAAAAATTTTTAATATTTTGAATGTGCCAAGATGGTCAAAATTCATTTTTTTTTGTTAATAGAACAGTCATTTGATAGTTTTATCTGGAAAGTTTTCCGGAAGTTTTGATAATGGGTGCATTTTATAGATTTCGATGTGCTCTTTCCGAATTTCAACTTTGCCACCTCGTATTGTTGCCAATCTCGCCGCCATATTGGCAAAATGGCGGCCTAAAACAGTTTCTTGCTAATATCTCCTTTCCAACTCATTTTACGATACAAACATATATGTATTAAATGAAACTAGAGAAATTCCCTACAATTCGTGTTCTCTAACCTTTTTTTCCGTAAAATCATTAGTCTTGGCGTAGCGCCAAAGTGGAGCGCCGCAAAGAGTATTTCAAATAAAATAAAAAATTTGTATATTAAAACTTTACGTATTGTATTAGACTGCGTTTGATTTGTATTTTAAATCCTTAAATATTTTTGATCCTGCATGCCCCCGGAATTGTAAACGATGGTTGAAAACAAAATAATTTGAGCTATTAAAAATTCAACAATTGTCGAAAACGCCAGGTTCTGCTCGAAAATCCGATTTATTTTGGGATTTTTTGTATAATATTTTTAAAATAAAAAATTACGCATTTGAGATTTGCGGAAAAAACATACAATTCATCTATTTCGATGTTAATTCAATTCAAAGCCTACATTTTATTATCAATGATGTAGTACTAAAATAGACTACGAGCCAAAAATTTAACATATGTCAAAATAACTTCCAAAAAGTTAATTGAAACTACTACTACAGAAGTCGTTCATGAATAAAATAAGCACACTCCATGTTTACGACACTGGTCATCAATACAGAACTATGAAAAGGTTTCCAAAAAACTGAAATCATGATGAAGTAATGGTCATAATAGATTTTTTGGAAAATGATTGCTGTAAGTGTTCTTCAGAAATACAAACTGCACATTTTGGAGCTTAAAAAAAAAACAAGTATCGCTTCACACTGGTGCCTTTTTATAAGATTTATTTAACTTGCTTCGTTCGTATGTATGTATGTATGTATGTCCGCAAATCTTGGAAACAATTTTTCGACAGCTTGTGGGTTTCCGATTATGCTGAAATTTAGCATACATGTGTAAGCCCGGTGACAATGCAATATTATATTATGTTTGCCACACCCCCTTTTACCGCCCACAAATCAATAAAAATGCTATATCCCGAAAACTACTAGGCGTATTCAGATAAAATTTTGGTAGAAAATTTCCTTTAAGTAGAAAACGGGGTCTAAGGAAAAAATTTTACCACACCGCCTTTTACCGCCCACAAATTAATAATATTTCCAAAACTACCGGGCTGTTTTAACTGAAATTTCGGTAGTTAATGTCCTTCAAGTATTGCATGGGTTAGAAAAAAATGTTGTCACACCCTCTTTTACCGCCCACAAATCAATAAAAATTATATATATCCAAAACTACTAGGCCGATTCAGCTGAAAATTTGGCAGCACATTTACATCAAGTAGAAGATAGGGGTTGAAAGGGAACACCTCCTATTCCCGCCCACAAATCAATAAAAATGCTATATCATAATAATGTATACTATGCAATAAATAATGTAAATGGTATAAATCATGTTAATATGTACTGTTAAGGATAATGGTCTAAAAAATTAAAATGCTATATGTAAGTCTTTCAAAATAAAATATGTATGTTCATAATAAAACTGTAAGACTAAAAAGTAAAAAATAAAAAATATATAAAAAAGAATTTTAAAAAATAAGCTTTTATTTAAAACCAAAACGTGAACTAAAAATAAAAAAATAAATTTCAGTGACATTTGTCATATATGTATATAGTAGGTATATTCTAGATTCAGAAGAACCTCTCTCTTGGTTACCCATCATCATAATAAAAGCGTACGTAAATAGGTAAGCTTTGGGGACGTATATAAATTTAGAAATTTTCAAAATGTAAAATACATATATATTTAAAAGCTTACGGCACTGATATTGTGCAGTAAACCTGTATAATGGATTCCGGTTTATATACAGATAAGCCTACTAAAAGATTCAATTCCACTGATATTGTGTAGTAAACTTGTATATTTTCCATTTATCAACAAAAACTGCAGACAAAATATTTTAAAACTATTTGTCTTGTATATTTTCTAAGAAAAATCCACCCCGCAGTCACTATTCTTTAAATCCTCATTTTTTTCTTACAATTGGCAAAGATGGTTAAGCACTTTATTTACTTTTTGTATTAATTCTACGAAAATGTAATATATAATAAAAACAATAAAAATAAAAAAGCACATATTTTAAATAGTTGGTGTATAAATTTTTTTTGCAAATCCATTGACCTTTTCTCGTTGAGTACGCAATACGTAACTGGATTTCTGTAAAAATCTGTACAAAATACTGACTTGTAAGGTTTTTATTAGATTAACTAACGAAATGTCTGCCATTTCAGTGAAAAATATGTCAAAACATAATGAAATTCTATTCCCTTGAACTCATACGAATCATTTGATACTCATTACATCAAAATCGATGCACTAGTTCTTATGCTATACGGTAAAAACTACAAAAAACTAAGCCAACCACTAAGCCGCGCCCCTTTACCGCGTGCCACGCTAAAAGTTGTGTTCGCTTTTAGATTTATTACTTCGATGGGCTGCTTGTTCAGTATGCAAAAGTCCATTGATGTGCCATCAAATTTTTTCCATTTTTCTCTACACCCGATTGTTAAAAGATTTTGGGAATTGTCCATACATAGATTATGAGATGAACGCCACAGTAGCTATGCTGTAATTCCTTATTGTATAATTTATAAAAATATATAAAATTATACTTATAATATTAAACGAGCATCATGTGGTTATGTGGGGTACGGGAAAGTCTATGTATAAAGCTTAAGTGGTTTCTTCTAATCCTCAAATGTTCTGTAACCTCTTTGTTGATAATTTTAAAGTTGTTTTTTGTGTACCTCTTAGTCGGATTCTATCACCGCCTCCAGACTACACACAAAATATCTCCTAAACGATGCATCTATTGAGAATGCAGTCGAGCTTATAACGGAAAAAATGAACCAGGCTTTCAAGAAGTTCTGCCCATAGTCTCGAAATTGCAAACCTACAATGCTAGGACAAGCGATCTCAAAAAGAAGCGATCAGAAGTTAGAAAACTTCACCGCAAAGCCATTTTAAGCAAATTAGAGCAATACTGGGCAATCTACTTATCAATGTTAAATGCTTACACTAGAGAAGTAAGAACAGCTAAGCGAACATCTTGGAAAAAGTTCTGCGAGTTTATTGAGGACACCAGTGAAGCCACCCATCGCCATATTCAAAGACCCATCGCTCCCGGGATACCTTAAGAGGTCCGGCGGTTCCTGGACAGAATTCGGTCAAGAAACGCTTTTATTACTCATGGAAACTAATTTTCTAGGTTGTTAAGAACCGGATCAAAACGGAATTAACAGCAACTTGAAAATGACAACACCAGAACCCCTACAAGAAATCCCCAACATTATTACAAGGTCAACTGTAGAAAATTCGATTGGGTCTTTCTAGTCCTACAAATCTGCGAGGCCAGATGGCATCCTACTGGCCATGATGCAACATGCCCATCCCAGTATCATGCCCTATCTTATAGCAATCTTTATCGGTTGCCTCAAGACAGGATATGTTTCAAAAATTTCGAGAGAAGTGCGAGTTAATTTCATCCCTAAAGCTGGCAAACCTATACATTAAGCACCAAAGGATAGGCCTATTAGTCTCTCATCGTTCTTGATGAAAACGCTAGAGTGAATAAAAGATCTTCACATAAGAGAATCTTTGAACGAAACTAATCTCTGTAGTGTGAAACACGCCTACCTTAAGAGAAAATCGGTGGAAACGGCACTGTTTGGGGTAGTTTCGGTCATAAAACCCTTCATAGCAAGGAATATAATTTAGGAAAGTTATTAGGTATCGAAGGCGTATTTAACAATGTAGATACAGATTCTATAAAAAATTTACTAATACAAAAAGGAGTTAACAGTAAAATAACCCAATGGAATTATAAAATGCTCAATATCAGACGTACAAGCTCGCAAATGGGAATGAGCGTGGTGAGGAAAGAGGTCACAAGAGGCACACCGCAAGGAGGAGTCATATTCCTCTTCTATGGCTGATTGTGTTTGACAAAATTTGTACTTGACTGAAAACTGGAAGAACAAAAGTAAAAGCCTATGCCGATGATGTTGACATCCTAATATGCGGGAAATACCTGCGTACAGATAGCAAACTAATGTCTGGGGCATTGAATGGGCTATCGTGGTGAGCAGAATTGAATGAACTTAATGTTAACGCAATAAAGACCGAACTCGTTCTGTTCACAACAAAGAAATAGAAAGTTTCACATTACCGAAACTCAATGAAGTAACTCTGAAGCTTTCCACGGAAGCTAAATACTTTGGAAGTATCCTTGATAACAAGCTGAGCTGGAAACGCAACACAGAAGAAAGAAGGAAACGGTGATCGCAACCGCACATAATCTACTGGATGTTTTCAGCGATAATGAAACCCATTCTTACCTACGGCTCTCTTATATGATTGACAATAGCGCACAAAAAGCACAATGAGATATGCACCACAGGCGGGTCTGGTAATTGAGCAGAATTGAATGAACTTAATGTTAACCCAATAAAGACCGAATTCGTTCTGTTCACAACAAAGAAATAGAAAGTTTCACATTACCGAAACTCAATGAAGTAACTCTGAAGCTTTCCACGGAAGCTAAATACTTTGGAAGTATCCTTGATAACAAGCTGAGCTGGAAACGCAACACAGAAGAAAGAAGGAAACGGTGATCGCAACCGCACATAATCTACTGGATGTTTTCAGCGATAATGAAACCCATTCTTACCTACGGCTCTCTTATATGATTGACAATAGCGCACAAAAAGCACAATGAGATATGCACCACAGGCGGGTCTGGTAATGATGCTTAATCTTCTCCCAATAGAAGAGTTCTTTAAGTGTTTGGCGACCAAGAGCGCAATTCACCTCAACGAATCACAAGCCTGGAAGAACAACACATTCAGATATGCATCTATTATAAAGGTTAATACTATTTTTATATTTATTATAACTAACCTTTCCTATCTGAGGACAAAGGGGGATTTGGCCACAAGGCCTGTTAATTTCAGCCGCAAGGCTTTAATTCATTATTCTGCCACAAGGCAGTGTTTCAATATATTTTATATTGTTCAAGCCACTAGGCTTGGTTTGAATCAATAGAAAGACTTCTGTTCGAGGTGATTCCAAGATTGATTTTATTTAATCCCAACTCGGGTTTTTATAATAAAAATATTGAGTGAAAAGTGACAATATTTTCTTTTCACTCAAAATAATATTTATTCTAAATAAGTTCTTACACATATACAATTAAAAGTCATGAAATCTAAATACAATTATTACACATCTGCTTACTATTACTTTTTACCTACTTACACATCTGTTTGTAATAATATCCATCATAACCCACTTACAGGTTACAAACTCCAATGACTTACTTTTGGCAGCGATTTGTTTTCACAATGTATAACATGAATCATGCCGCTAGTAGCACTTGAGTTTGTCACTGCTTGCGCTTCATGCTTTGGTTTCGCTGCAGGTATGCAGTGAGACCAACGTAGAGCGTTTGTAGCGTTGTGTGTTTATGTTATTGTTGAGGTAGGTTAGTGCTAGCCACATGTGCACTACATCCTTCCCCTTTTGAAAAAGAATAATGTTTATTTATAATTCTTGAATATGAATAAAGATTATTTTGAAGGTGATTTTAATTATTTCTTTCTAGATGTGAGTAGTAAGTATTTTATTTGAATTCTAATATTTAAACATTGATTATTATGTTTATTTTAACTTAATGTTCTTGACAATACTATGTTATTATTATGAACTTCTGATGTTTTGTTATCTAATTTTATTACACTATTTGGACCTTTTCTTTCAACTATTTCATATGGTCCCTTAAATGGTCTATCAAACTTTTTCTTATTTCCTACTTTTAAATATACTATATCTCCTACATTAAATTTGTGTTCTGTTGCCTTATTTTCTTTATTTGATAAATCTATTTTATGTTTCTCTAAATATTCTTTAGCTTTGTTATGTGCGTACTTTAATTTAATCTTTAAGTCTGTCAAATAATCTTCTAAGTTATATAATTTCTTGTTGTTGTTCCAAATCTCACCAGGTAGCGTGCAAATTTTTCCATATACTAATTCAAATGGAGAATATGTTGTTGTTGAGTGTGGAGTTGTGTTGTAACAATATGTGTAGTACGGTAGTAAAGTTGACCAGTTATCATTCTCTTGCATTCCTCTTAAATATTCATTCAATACCCTATGATTTCTTTCAACTGTTCCGACAGTTTTATGGTGTTGACGTTCTCTTTTCTATATTTAATTCTTTACATATGTTTTGTAGTAATTCATTTGTAAATTCTGTTCCTTTATCTGTTTTTAGTATTTTAAAACATCCATGTTTAAGAATGAATTTTTCTACAATAGCTTTTGCGACAGAAATCGCTGTTTTGTCGTCTAAAGGAATTGCAACTAAATATTTTGTCAATTCACATTGTATTGTTAGAATATAACGGTATCCATTAGAAGGTCTCATTGGTCCAACTGTGTCCATTGTTACTGTTTCAAATGATGTTGTTGGTGTATTCGTCACACACATTTTCTCCTTAGTATATTTTGTTATTTTTACTTCATTACATAAATTACAATTGTTTATGTAGTTTTTAACCATTTTTGATAAATTTTTCCATATATATTTTTGTTTTAATTTCGCGATGCATCTTTTAATACCTATATGTCCTCCTAATATTGAGTCGTGATTTTCTTTAATTAGCTGCAGCTGCTCATCTTTATTTGTTATTTGTTTCGGGGGCTGATACAATATAATTTTTAATTTCTCCTTTGTATCTTTCTGTATCTCATTAAATATTATTTTCAATTGGTGCTAATACTTGTATATTTGCTTCTTTAGGTATCATATTTTTTAATTGTTCGCTATCTAATTTTATTCTAGATAGTGCATCCGCGTTAGTATTCATCTTGCCTTGTTTAAAAATTATATCAAAGTCATAATCCATCAAGTCCAGTCGTACTCGTGTTAATTTTGATGATGGATTCTTATGTGTGAACAGACTTACTAATGGTCTATGGTCTGTGTATACCGTGAACTTTCTTCCATAGAGAAATGGTCTGAAGTAATTGATTCCCCAGTGAATCCCTAATAACTCCTTTTCTATTATTGCCTTATTTACTTCATGTTGTAGTACTGCTCCTAAAGCAAATTGTGATGCATCTGTTGTCAGTATAAAAGGTTTATCAAAATCTGGATATGCTAATATTTGTGGAGATATTAGCTTTTCTCTCAGCTTGTTGAATGCTGCTTCACATGTTTCTGTCCAATTAAAAAGCTGTCCTTTCTTTAGCAACTGATTTAGTGGTCTTGCAATTTCTGCAAAATCTGGAATAAATTTTCTGTAGTAATTGCAGAATGCTACAAATCTTCTGGTATCATCAGCATTGTTTGGTTTTGGGTAATCCCTTATGGTTTTGTGTTTAGCTGGATCAGTTGTTATTCCTTTGGACGTTATCAGGTGTCCTAAGTATACAACTTCTGTCTTTAAAAATTCACATTTCTTGAGGTTTAGTTTTAAATTGTACCTTTGTAATTTTTGTAATACTCTTTCCAAGTTTTTGTTATGATGTCTCAGGTTTGATCCAAAAACAATGATGTCATCTACATAGAGAAATGCTGATTCTTGAAGTCCACTTAATGCAATTGAAAGCATGCGTTGAAAACTATTTGTTGCTATTTTTAATCCAAATGGTAAGCGCTTGAAATGATAGTGCCCTGAATTTGTTGAAAATGCTGTCATATTTCTTGAATTTTTGATGAGTGGTATCTGATGAAAAGAACTTGTCATATCCAACGTGGAAAAATATTTCGCATTTCCGAGCTTATCTAGTACATCTTCTAGTCTTGTCAGTGGGAATTTATCATTAATTATTTTTTTGTTTAGTGCCCTAAAGTCTACTACCAGTCTCCATTTTGCTGTTCCATCTGTTGATTTTTTTGGTACAACTAAGAGTGGAGAATTGTATGGGCTGAATGATGGTTCAATGATATCTTCTTCTATTAACTTTTGTACTTGATTTTCTATTTCTTGAAGTTGTGTTTGCGGAAGTCTGTAGTTCTTTATATAAACAGGTGAGTTGTTAATTAAGTCTATCTGCTGTTTATAAAAATTGTTTGTTGTTAGTATATCTCCTTCATTATGGAAAACGTTTCTGTATTTGTGACATAAATTAATTACTTCTTGTTTAGCTTTTTCATCTTTTCCATCTATGTATATTTCAAGATTCTCATCACTTTGTTCTAAACCTATGTAGTTTAAAATTTTAAAATTCTTCAGTGGTTCTATATTTAAATCACAATTGTCCAAATAAATATCATTATTGGTTGTATTCAGTATTTTCACGTGTTTGAGTCCATCTGCTGGTATGATTGCATTTGCTATAAATATTCCTTTTCTTATTTCTGATGCATGTACTATACTGTCTTCCTCCAGGTCTACATTTATATTTGTTATTAGTTCACTTCTTCTTGGTATATTAATATTTGATATTGTTACTGGCAATGTCACGTACATTGGAATATCTTCTTGGTTTTCTTTGGTGTGTATGGATAAAACACACGTTTCGTAATCTATTTTACAATTATATTTCATTAAGAAATCTCTTCCAAGTATTCCATCTGCATTTATGTCAATATCTTCTTGTATGACATCAAATTTGTGTGAAATCTCTCCATCGTTGAGTTTTATTTTTACATTTGTTTGTTGTTGAATGGTTAATGGTCTGCTTGCAATACCTGTGATTTGGATTTGATTTGACGATTTTATATCATTTTCATTAATTTTCTCATTTTTTATTATTGATATGTCCGCACCTGTATCAATAAGTAAGGTTACTAAATTATTTCTATCTCCTATTTTTACTTTTATGATATTAGTATTAAAATTATTACTAACACAGCTAATTCTATATTTATTGCTTTTTTTTAGGCTGCGTTAACCCCGGTTGCCGGGGATTGATACGTTTCCCGAGTTTTGACGGTTTCTATTATTATTAAAGCTGTTATTATTGCTAGCTCTATTATTATTGTAATTCCTATAGACATTGTTATTGTTATTTCTAGAACCGTAACTATTTCTATTATTATAATTCCTAAAGTTATTATTGTTATTATTTTGAATATTTCTATTCCTATTATAGTTTCCATTTCTATTATTATAATCATTCCTATTTCTGAATGCCATTACATTATAGTTTGCATTTGTGTTACCATCTACCTCTGCTGCTATCTCTAAAGCTTTAGCAAATGTATTAGGTTGAGCTGCAAGAACTATGCTTCTGAAAGGCTCATTTAAACCTGTTTTAAATGCATTGACCGCTAATTGGTCATTTAGTTTTATGATTACTTCTTTATTATTCTCTCCTTGAGTAGCTATTTGAATTTCATTCAAAGATGATATTATTGTTTCTATTCTAGTGGCAAAATTGTTAACATTCATAGACCCCTGTCTAGTCTGGTGCAATTCATTTTGTAATTTTAGTGGATTTTTATTTAACTTGTAGTTTTTTGCCAATACTATTTTTAACTCTTGAATTGAATTTGGAACTGCCACAGGTAATAGTCTGTTTCTTACTTTTTCACTTATTTTTGCTGCTAGAATAAATTTTAATAATTGAGATTTCTGTGTATCATCCTTAAGTGTTGATGCATAGAATCCAATTGTGCCTAAAAACGTTGATAGTTTTTTGCTATCTCCATCAAACTCATCAACTATTTTTGATGCTACTGAAATTTCAAAGTTCGCCATTTTTAGTGTTTCTTTTTCACTATCACTATTACTGTCACTACTACTGTTATTACTACTGCTATCTATTACATCATCCGTGTCATACAAAGTTAATCTGTGTTGAATTAATTTATTTATAGTTTTTATTAATGCTTTACAATCTATTATATTTTTATGATCTGGTTGCGGACAATTTATAAAAGTTTTTAATTTACTTTCTAAAATATTACATTCTTTTTGCTTATCTTGTAAAGTTCCTTTTTTTGAATTTTCTTGTTGGAACTTTTGTTATACTATGTTTTAATTTCTTTAGTGCTTCTTTTAATGTATCCATAAAATTTTTTTTTTAAATATTAGCACTCGCAATTCTTTTTATTACATATTTTTTGTAATATTCATTGACTTTTTTTATTACATATATTAATAATGCAATTAAACCTATGGCGACAAAGATGTCTAACTACATTTCTTGTTTGTTAGAAATATTTCCATTAAAAGAAATATTCTCTGTTATTTTTGTTTCCTGTCCTAGAGCAACCATTGTTTCTTTTAAATTCGTGATATTTACATATAAATGTGGGGCATCTTTATTCATGAATTGAATAGTTCAAAATTTTGTTTTCTTTAATTTTTATTGATTTTGTTCAAAATTTTATTTATTTTTACAAAAATTTGTTTGTGCAATTTTAAATGATCATTTATATATTTAGTGTTGATCTTTGCTTCACAAATAAAACAGTGCTTGTATTCTGTCATTTTTTTTTTTAATTTATTTTATTTTTTATTTTAAATTTTAAGTCTTTGAGTTGTCTTAAAAATTCAACTCTTTCTTTTCCCTTTGATAATGTTATTAATCTATATATATTATTTAGTTCCTTCCTTTGCCGAACTTGTCTCCCAGCTCTTGTCTTCTTCTGGATCTGCTTTTCCTGTTGTTGCTTCTTTGCTGCTGTACGCCTGTTGTATTCCTCGATAGTAAGCTTCTTGGGTCCAGGTATTGGTGTCGCCTCGTATTGTGGTATTGTTGCTACTTGTTGCTGGGCAGCTACGGGAAGGGGTACGTATCTTTCCACTGGTTTTTTTGTTTTTGCGTATTCGGCTGCCTGTGCAACGCACTTCTGGAATATTTTGTCGAACTCCTCCGACATTCAGCTTGCTGTATTACGACGTCGCTTAACTTTGAGGATTTCGTCCACAGGATCTTAGCTTCTCCAGGATTCGGTCCGCAGGATCGCCATATAAAGGTTAATACTATTTTTATATTTATTATAACTAACCTTTCCTATCTGAGGACAAAGGGGGATTTGGCCACAAGGCCTGTTAATTTCAGCCGCAAGGCTTTAATTCATTATTCTGCCACAAGGCAGTGTTTCAATATATTTTATATTGTTCAAGCCACTAGGCTTGGTTTGAATCAATAGAAAGACTTCTGTTCGAGGTGATTCCAAGATTGATTTTATTTAATCCCAACTCGGGTTTTTATAATAAAAATATTGAGTGAAAAGTGACAATATTTTCTTTTCACTCAAAATAATATTTATTCTAAATAAGTTCTTACACATATACAATTAAAAGTCATGAAATCTAAATACAATTGTTACACATCTGCTTACTATTACTTTTTACCTACTTACACATCTGTTTGTAATAATATCCATCATAACCCACTTACAGGTTACAAACTCCAATGACTTACTTTTGGCAGCGATTTGTTTTCACAATGTATAATATGAATCATGCCGCTAGTAGCACTTGAGTTTGTCACTGCTTGCGCTTCATGCTTTGGTTTCGCTGCAGGTATGCAGTGAGACCAACGTAGAGCGTTTGTAGCGTTGTGTGTTTATGTTATTGTTGAGGTAGGTTAGTGCTAGCCACATGTGCACTACACTATTCTAAATCACTTTGGAACCGAGGAAGCAAAAAGAGCAACCGACTATATCATACCCAGTGTGAGATTCGATACAGAATACACCACATCCATCCCCAGCAGACAAGAATGGGAAGAAACGGCTGTAGAATCCTACGGCAGTCTCCAATTATCATATATACTGATGGTTTCAAAATGGAAAAGGAACTGGATCGGGTGTATACTGTTAAACTCTGCAAATAAAAGATATATGCAGATATATGTGCTATTGAAAAAGCTGCACAAACCAGTCACAGGAAAAATCTTACCCCCACAATGGTAGTACTTTTTTTGAATAGCCAAACGGCTATCAAAGCGCTGAACAGTGGAACGACGAAGGCTCGAACGGTACAAAACTGTAAACTTGCACTGAACAGTATCTGCAATACCCATAAAGTCACTCTCTGCTGGGTTTCCGGACATAGCAAAATCGAAGGTAACGACGCAGCGCAAGTACAAATAGAGTTGATAATGATGTGCGCATTCCAATATGCGTCGTCAATATACCTTACAGACATATATTGCTAACACAAACTGGTCTTCCAGAGGTGACTGCAACATATCTCGAAGGCCAGAGCTAAATGAGAAGAGAACTAAAAGCTTTCTGCTTTTGGTCAACCGGAAAATCCGGATTCTTTTTGAATTTATAATAGGCCATTGACCCATTGGGGTAATCGCCAATAGAATGGGCATAACAGCGCCGAACTTCTGCCGGAGCTGAAAAGATCCGGAACAAACAGAAACAACAGCTCACCTCCTATGCGGATGTCCAATTCTGCAGAATCGTCGTCTATGATTATTGGGGAACAGATTTTTCAAAGACTTGGAAGAGTTAGTGAACACACCAATGCTAAGCATCTGGAAGTTCATTAAAAGCACAGGATGGGTTGAGGAATAATTTGGAGCAATGGTACCACATACACATGCATACACATACACATACAACAACATGCATACACATTAGGGTGGGTCGATTTAAAAATCACTCAATACTCTGTAAAAATCGTATTCTAGGGATCAAAATAAGAAACTTTGCCGACGGAACCATACCTCTAAAACGAATTCTGATGTTCCCCAATTTGGGTCGAACTTTTGGGTAGGGGCAAATTTTGAAAAATCCCACTTTGACCCATTTAGAGTGCTCCAATCGAGTCCAAATGTATGTAAATGTACGACCCCCACTAACTTTGGAGGCTTGACCCACCCATGCCAGTGGCACACCCCCTGGAGCCCCCCTGTGGGGTTCCCGATACAAACATTTCAAAAAAATTACCAGTTTTGGCACTTTACATGAAAAAATCAGCGAAATGCCTGTTATTTTTTTATTTTTATTTATTTATTTATAATAATATTTATTTATAATAATATCTATTTTTTCTCTTTTGAAATTTATTTAGTCAGAACATATGTAAATGAAAAAATTAATTTAAGTTAGTTATAGAAAAGAAACTAAAAAAATTATTGTTTGAAGTCTTTTTTACTTTCAAGTCTGGGCAATTTCGCACGGCTCTCTAAAGTCGTCACCATAACAGCCTCTACATTTTCCGGTATAACCCGTTTGGAAACGCTAGCTAGCAATTGAACATGTCGTTCCGTTCCTTGTATGTGTGATGCAATTTTTGGATCATTAAACGGTGAATCATCTTGATTTAAATATTTTTTCAATGTATCGTACGGAATGCTTCGCGTGAATGGTGGTTCAAATACGTTATTTATGTCATTCATATTGATCATTTCCGTGTAACTTGTGCAATTAAACTTTATATCTGGTTTTTAATAAGCTCTAAGTTGCGTTGGGTCGTCAACATCTGTTCGATAGCATAGAATTATGTGGATAGCACAGTCGCGCTTTTCTTTGCTTTCATCAAACAACATTGATAACAAGGTATTTTCCGACTGCGCATAATATGAATTATCTGTAATTACTTGATTGATAATTTTGCGTAAACGAGGTTCTAGAAATCGTGACCAACTAATGAAGTTGAAAAATAATGCACTGCCGTACACGACAGAGCTGTAATACTTGATATTGAAGTACATTGGCACATAACATTTAATTATAAATTCAACCAGAATTCTTAAATTTGCATCTGGATTTTCCGTTGTCACATATAATCGTAATAATCTAGCGGCCTTGGTGAGCCACCGAGAATGTACAATTTTCACTGGTTTGATGTTAGCCAGATCCACCGAAACCACGCCGCTAGAAATTGCATGGGCCATGTCGTATAAGTACTTCGAATCGGTTTAAAAATTCAATTTTTTTCTGGAGCAGGGGTGTATTTTGCAACTCAATTTTCTGGATGCCGTCCACCACCTGAAAACCGATTCTCATATAAAATAATAAAATATAATCAATATAAAATAATAAAATAATTAAAAATGGTTGACAATTATAATAAATGAGTGATAGCAATAACTTACCGGAAGAGTTTCACAAGTTTCGATTTGACGGCTCAGTTTTCCGGTTGCCGATCTTGGTACAGTGCTGGTTGATTTATCCAAAGCTTCAAACAAATGCCGAAACGGAAGTTCGTTGAAGTGTAGAAGGCAAACGAACCAATGCAATGGTCTTTTTAACAGCAATTCGAATCGTCGTATAATTCCACCGTGTGGGCCAGTGCTTGTTGGCTGTTGATATATTTTTATCGTTGAAAAAATCATTTAATTTGGTTGTTTTGTATTCAGCGGTTTCATGTTCCAGTCTTACGTAACCAATCAATTCAGAATTGGGTTCTCTCAAAATAACAAGATGAGGTTCTTTTACCATCCTAGTATGATACTTCTCATCAACTTTAGCTGTCGTTAAAGTATCATCTTTCCTGCCATCGAATGAAAACGCTAACAAATTGGTATGATCTAACCGTTTGCGAACCACTTCTTATCTCCATTTCTCTTTTTCTCTGCGAACTTTCGATTTATCCATGATGAGAGGTTTGCCATGCTTATCTTTCATTTTAAAATCTTGGAAAAGAGCGGTTCCCAATGCCGATGCTACTCTATCAGGCACACCAAATCTGTCACATACCAAGGCAAAGTTAAAACAATCGTATCTCTCTGTGTATTGTGAACTTGTGCTTCTATCCATATCTTCTTGAACCGGTGGCGGTGCGTATGTTGAATCATCGGGATCTTGGTATGTTGGCATTGATGACATAGACGTTGCTCATTGCTCTTCAGTTTCCATCACAACTGCATCCATTGTTAGTCTTCTCTGATTATGTTGATCGTGCATGAACTCTTTGAGGCGTTCGGGAACCCAGCCGCATGCACATGGAGCTGCCTTCAAATCACATTTACATGTTCCAATGTAAAAAATTGTTTCCAGAGATTTTACATACTCTGTAAATTGTTGGGTTTTGTTTCTTCTCTTGATTTGCTCTTGATACTTGTCAAGCAATTTATTCAATTTATTAAATACACTTTTTTTCAGCATTATTTCCATACCAAGTTTTTCCCAAATTTCATTCAACTTATCTTGTTGTTGAATAGTGAATGGTTTATGGGAAAACTTTTTTGTTCTGTTTTAGCACGTTCGCTTAACTAAAAATAATATCTCAAGATATCCAGATGGGTTGGTAAATTAAGATCAGTCAAATCAGTAGACACACCAAAAACAGTAACATCGTGCTTGGGTATATGACTCATTGGTGTTTCGATAGTTGTTGATGTTGTTGTTGCTTCATGTTGCGGTGTAGAGGATGGTGGATTCATTGTAAACTTTTTGATTTGGAATGGTCAACTTCACTTATTATATTTTTTTAAATATTTTTTTATCTGAAATTAGCACTTCACACTTTGAGTTCTTCACAACGACTTAATGCATTCACAAAAACTGTTGCGTTATATATGGTCTACGAGACGAGGTAATAAGAATGAAATGGTAATTTCAATTCTACCTGCTGTGTCTTGTGGTGGCTTAAAAACGCACACAAGCAATTTTAGGATCTGCAATTGTGTCACAGTGATACCTTAATTTTTAAAAAGGGTTGCGGTGCATTCCAGTGATACCTTAATTGTTAAATGGTTGCATAAAACGCGCATTTCTTAAGAAGGTGCCATAAAATACCCACAAAAAGGGTTGTAAAAACGACCTTCATTGCTTAAGTAGGTGCTATAAAAAATCTACACAAGTAAGTTTACGACATGCAGCTGTGTCTTGTGGTGCCTTAAAAAACGCACACAAGCAATTTTCCGATTTCCAATTGTGTCACAGTGATACCTTAATTTTTTAAAAGGGTTGAATAAATTTCTTAAGAGAAAAAAAACTCCAAAAAGAAAAAAACAGGCATTTCGATGATTTGTTCATGTAAAGTGCCAAAACTGGCGATTTTTTGAAATGTTTGTAAGGGGAACCCCCAGGGGGACTCCAGGGGGTGTGCCACTGGCATGGGTGGGTCGGGCCTCCAAAGTTAGTGGGGGTCGACCATGCATTTGGACTCGATTGGAGCACTCTAAATGGGTCAAAGTGGGATTTTTCAAAATATGCCCCTACCCAAAAGTTCGACCCAAATTGGGGGACATCAGAATTCGTTTTAGAGGTATGGTTCCTTCGGCAAAGTTTCTTATTTTGATCCCTAGAATACGATTTTTACAGAGCAATGGGCGATTTTTTTGCCTCCCCACAAATCGACCCGGCCTAGTATACAGCCTACGTAAAGACGAACTCCTTACGTACATCAGGGAGTTTTGTCTCGATGAGACTGGTACCGTCGACGAGCTGCGGAAAAAGCTCGCAGCCCACATCAATGACGGCCAACATGACCAGAAAGACGTAAAGCGGTTGCTAGAACTCGAAAGTAAGCACACGAGGGCCGTGTCTCCAGCTTTACCAAACAACGACTATAGCGGGAACAACACCTCACAGCAGCGAACAGCCGCCACCGGACAAACAGCATACTACAACGCTTATCATCAAGATGTACCCCATCTTAGAACGAGTCCATTCGAAGTTACTTCCTACCCTGCCATCATGAACATTGTTAGGAAGTGGGGCCTCAAATACGACGACGGACAATACCCAATCAATTTCGTGGAGGCAGTTGAGGAATTAGCCGAGGCCTACGGCATTTCATTCGACCTCGGACCCGTACTATGCCAGAGCTCCTACGAGGTAAGGCACTAATTTGATACCGCACCAACAAACAACCGTGAACCACATGGGCGGCATTCAAGGCGAGCTTTCTACAGTTCTTCTTTCCGCCACGATATCTCGAACGCCTTGAGGATGACGTCAGGCGAAGAGAACAAGGCCTACACAAACAGTTCAGCGATTACTAACTGGCCATCCAGGCCATGATGCATCATGCTGGCTACACGAAGGCACAAGAACTAGAGCGAGTATACAAGAATTTGCGCCATGAGTTCCAGCTATATATACGTCGCAGCGATTTTAACTATCTCGAAGAACTAACCACGCTAGCCAAGGAGTTCGAACGTCTCAACAACAAACGCAGTGACTCGAGACCAGATATCAGATCATCGACTAGTAACTATGTGCCACCATACGAGACGCCCCGACCACGTGAAAGTCGATACACCACAAGCGCAGGAGAAGAAACGAGGGTCAGCGCACAGGCATGCAGACGATGCGCCAGAGAAGGTCACCGCTCCGCACAGTGCAGAAACCGCCAAATACTTTTCTGCTGGGACTGTGGTAGGCGAAATGTCAAAACCATTGATTGCTGTCGACAGAACGCTGGAAACTTCAAACAGACCACGCCGAGATTAGGGGCGAGCGTGGTCAATAACTCTTCCAGCCCCAGTAAATCACCGAGACGCTTACCACGAGCTGAGCCAGTAATATCAAATCGAGCGCCAACACAGACAAACGTCAACGTGAGTATGTCACAAGAGCCGAGAAAAGAACCAGGCCTCCCAGCATCAACGACGACCAAGTGCCCTACCGCGCTATTATACGAAATGGCAGAGGAGTACAACCTAGCTGAATGGGATACGAGCCCATTGTCAGGTTTTACGACATATTTTCCCCAACGTATGATACGCCCAGACATACGAAACCTCGCAAGCAAGGAAGCGCAAAGCACGACGCAAGATAGATCAACCAGAACCCCACTCTTACACACTTCCGCCACCGCTAGCTAAAGCAACTTTCGAAACGCTTTGGGATCAGGTACATGCGAAACAAGCCGAAGTCCAGGTGAAAGCAACTTCACGCGATGACCAACCTGTGGTGGCAACCAAAAACTCACTTACACCACGACAAGTCATCCAGCCGTCAACTACATCTCTAACAGCCCAACAGACACCAACAGTGGCCACACGAGAAACGAGAAGTCGAACAAAACATGACAAGGCAAGTGGAAAATGAGACAGTCACTTTATCGTCTTCGATTCAATCATATCCAAAGCCAGTGCAGGTGTCACAAATCGAGCTGGTGCCATCAAGCACCAGACGCAAGCAATCACAGACGATCTCCACCAACGCATAGTGCCAGCAGCGTCAGCATGCCAACTGTTCACAAGTGAACCCCAACAAGATCTAGATATATCGCTACAAGCAGTGCCGATTACTTGCAAACTACAGTCAGATATGCAACAAGACATATTACCAACCAATCCATAATCAGGCGACGCCCAGCTACATACAAAAGACCCAGGGCCACAGCGTGTTGCATTCAATCCACAACAACACACTTCGCCAGAAGCACCAACCAAAGCAGGCGATGAACAAGCTAGTGACAGGTCACCAGAGGCACTAACGAAGAAACAACTTCCTCAGGTAAAATCGTCAGAAGAAACTCCAGATGATTCCACGCTGCACGTCGAGACGAAGGCACACATCCAAATACACGTCGAAAATCCTTCAGTACCACCAGCAAAACAGAGCCCACATCAAATAGAGGTATTAACGGAATGCTAACAGCAACAACAGCTACACACAAGTCCACCGGTAGCACTGACAGATAATCCAGAGCACGTTCGACCACCAGAACCAACTGTCATCAAATTACCCGCTAGAGACGAAGTAGCGGATCAAAGAGAGCATCATGTTAGGTCACCAGCGCAACCTGACATTCGAGCGCCTAGTAAAGATGAATCAACAGATCAATGTGAGTACCAGGCGAGGACAACCGAGCCACCTGACATCCAAGCGCTTATTAAAGACGAAACAGTAGATCAACAAGAATGTCATGCCAGACCACCAGAGCCACCCGATATCCAAGCATACACCAAATGCAGCGCAGGCCAACGTGAGCGTCATGCTAGGCCACCAGAGCCACCTGACATTCAAGAAGAAGAAATAGAATATCGTACCAAGCTATCCAACTCTCCGGAACGTCAGAAACAACAGCACGCTAGACCACCAGAGCCACCTGACCTTCAAGAAGAACACTTTGGAAGCAATCCATCTGAGAAGAAGGCCAACAGTGGCCAAATGACTACAAACCGACGCCCCAGGGGCAAGATCAAACATTTTCCTGGCCACAACGAACGTTTCAACATAGCCACATGGATAATTTCACTGATACGGGTGAAAAAGGGACCCTTCAAGAGACTCCTATTAACGATGACCTTGGCTTTTATTCTAATAACCGCTAATGGACTAACAACTACCACCGAAACTGCACCGAAGAACATGGAAATCCCCAATACGATGAAATTCCGAGGGTGTGCCTTCATCAAAAATACACCACACACAGTGCTTCAGATCATCTTCAATACGGTCTTCTCAACACGACCCGCTCTAACGCGGAAACTCATGCATGCCGAGATCTGTGGGATCCTGGAATCAATGACCCAAACAACGCAGCAACATAATGATCAATTTTCTCGCGCGGCACCACCCGCGTTAAAAACTGGGATCCCCGGCACCATCCGCGTCACCAACTGGGATGCGCGGCACCATCCGCGTCACCAAATGGGATCCGCGGCACCATCCGCGTCCCCAACTGGGATCCGCAGCACCAACTGCGTCAAAAACTGGGATCCGCGGCACCAACCGCGTCACCAACTGGCACCAGCAGCAACGCCTGCCACTCTAAACTGCAAACCAGCAGCAGCGCCTGCCTCAATAAACTGCAGCCAGCAGCCATACCTGCCGCTCTAAACTGCAGTCAGCAGCCGCATCTGCCAATCTAAGCTGCAAGCCAGCAGCCGCATCTGCCAATCTAAACTGCAAGCCAGCAGCAACGCCTGCCATTCTAAACTACAGCCCGCAGCCAGCGGCCAAATACCAAATCGCAACAAACACGTCAAACTACTACGAGCTCAGTCACTACAAGGAACCTTAAGACGCAGCACAAAATGAGAACCAGAACCAGTCATTACGAGTGGCCAACATCGTCACCCAGCATCGCAAAGTCGTTTCAAGTAGTAAGCAAGAGGTTGACACAACCAAGCACACGCAAACCGATACAAGAGGGTATCATATTTCTTGCGCGGCACCACCCGCCTTAAAAACTGGGATCCGCAGTTCCAACTGCGTCAACAAAAGGGATCCGCAGCAGTACCTGCGCAAACAACTACCGTCTCTCAGCATAGCTATGGTCAGTGCATTGATATTTGCACCAGGAAATTTATGGTAACCATACAGAACAACTACCACGGTCTTCTCAGCATCGCCATGAACAGTGCACTAATGATTGCACCAGGAAATTCATGGTAACCATACAGAACAACTATCGCAGTTTTCCCAGCATTACCATGAATAGTGCTTTAAATAGTTGCACCAAAAAATCATGGTAATGATATAAAATAATTACCACAATCGTCGCAGCATCGCCACGAACAGCACAATCATATTTGTGCCAGAACACGCAACCAGCAACGACAGTTTTCCATCATCATTATTTGCAGCGCAACAATAATCACGCCAGAAAACTCACGTCAACTTAATCACGTCAACAACATATGTCAAAGTTAACAACATATGTCAAACAAATCAACAAATCAGCATCATAGGTGAAACGAAACAACGAACTGTCAAACAACTACAGCCACAAGAAGACAACAGTTCCGGTCTTAGAAGCGTTGAAGAAAACGCTTACAAACGACAGAAGCTTCAAACACGCTGGCCTACTCAAGATCAAAGAATATGCACTCAAGAACATCACACAGGTCTCACAACACGACAACTGCACTAAAATGTGAAGCTGGTAACGCCGACTTCTGCAAACTCCAGGAGCTTCGAAATATAAATTTGAAAACGCAACAACCATTACAGTTTGTGCCAGCAATAACACAACATCGTAAGTGCATCCCCGGCAAATTTATTGAAATCGTCGAATCTACCACGCCATATTATAAGTGCAAGTGAAAATATTAACGCAACAAGTTAAATATAAGTAACAGACATTGGTTGCAATAAACGTTAATATTAGTGAAAGAGTGCAAATAAAAGTGAGCAAATCGCCACAGCAGGCGAGCTACCAGTGACAAACAATTTAACCTCAAATTCGCTGACATTTGTTGTCATAAAAAAAACAACAAACGAAGTCTTGAAGGTTGTGCGTCCAAACAGAATGGACAAGTTTGAACAGTCAAAAGAAGTGTTTGAGAAATGGGTCAAGGAGATGATGGCAAAGCAGACCATTACCACAACCGCCAGCAGCTAAGAGACCACGACGGAATGCAAAGATAAAACCACCACCAGCAGCTGGCGTAGAACACGTTAGCGCCATACGACCAGGAGAGCTGGAAGTGTCTAGCCGCACCAACAGCGGCGAAAAGCATCAACGTCAACAGCCATTTACCACGTCAAAGAAATGTGAGAGCCAACACAGCAGCTCGCAAACAGCAAGCAGCCTAGCTACACACGAGACAGCCACATCAACGGCCATCGCCATAGCAGCGATAAATCTCTCGAGCGATGATGATGATCTACAAGAAAGCAACCTCTTCATATACCCACCAGGGCCAGGCGGTATTACAGTCACTTTACAGGATTACCACTGCCTCGCTACAGGAAACTTTCTCAACGACCGCATCGTCGAATCTTACATTCATTAAGTTCGACGCATTCTCGAGCTACGAGGTCGTGCAGATGATTTTTATATCTGTAATCCGTTTTTCTACGAACGACTCGTACAAACGATAGCGGTACCCAACGACACGACATACACGCTTGGACAGTGCCGCCACGCCGGCGTACAGAAGTGGTCACGGAAGCAGGACATATTTACTAAGAAATTCGTACTCGTGCCAATTAACGAAAAGAATCATTGGTTCTTCTGCTTTCCTGCTCTTTTGTTTTCCTGCTCTCAACGGAAGAAGATACTACGATGCACCTACTCCCACCACAACGACCAACAAGCACCCGATCATGCAACCGATGATCTTACTGATGGATTCGCTAGCCACAACAGACAGATCTCACGTCTTTAACCCACTTCGCAGCTATCTCGATCATGAGTTTCGAGCCAAACGACCAGGACAACAGGCCAAGAATTTCTCAGCAAATTACTTGCCAGGCCACCGGGTGAAAGTACCACAACAGTACAACCTGACCGACTGGGGGTTATATATGCTCCAGAACATAGAAGCTTAGCATGCGATTCATTTGTCCACTATTAACCACAATTTCAATACGACACATGGTTTTCAGAAGTAGTCATAGGCAATAAACGTCACCAGATCAGTGCCATCATGCAGGAATTAGCAGGAAGGGCCCTGCCAAGCATCCCACTATCTGAATTATTACAAGAAGCTTCCAGCAGCCATACGAGCGTCCAGCAGGCGGTACCCAAGCAAACGTCTCCCCCACAACAGGCAGTACAAGCCCTCGACACCCACCAAACAGCATCGATCACAGCAGCAGAATCGCAACAAGACGTAGCACCCTTCACCCAGCGGGCGCAACCCAAACATAACGCCTCATTCGAGAATCAGGGTGGTGACAACGTCAGTAGCAGTAGCAGCGACCAAGGCAACACGGAAATAGGACGAACCCCAGAAAACAACTACGATGCGGATAATGCCAGTGACTCTTCAGGAGAGTGCCTTGGCTGGTTACTAGAGCCTGAACTACCAAAGCTCTCAATCACTAGCGATGAGACATTCGCACCAGCAGAAGTAAGCAGCAGCAGTGCCATACACCAGGACACAAACATTCAGCCATGCAACGACAGCTGTCTCGAATTGGTGATACCCGCCGATCTGCAGCAACGCATTGCAGAAGCAGAAGCACGTAGAAGGCAGCGGCAGCGAATCAACTTCAAAGCCAACATTGAAGGTATCTGCTACACCGTTCAAATAAGCCGCAGCGGGAATGTGAAGATTTCTTTTCCCCGGCCGACGTAAAGGGGGGTGTGACGAACCTATTTCGTTGAAATAGGACCCCCACAATTGATACGTCAAATTAGACGTTGATACGCCAGACGTATAGCGCCAGTTGATAGTACAGCGCAGCAGCCGACATCGCCCAACGACATGAACCCCACGAGGCATACGCCACTGCAGCATGATTTACATGCAACATGTGTACAAGGTATACACGAGTTTTATACAACGGCTCGACAGGCCAACGTGCATAGGAACATGTTGCCAAACATCAACACTCAACGACAGATGAGTTTCATGTACACACTCAATACCATGTCAATGGAATGACGCAGCCAGCAACACAGGAGATGTCGACACTCACACAAACTTCAACTATAGTGAAGCCGACCGAGCAGAACCAGCCACGACAATCATGCCGACTGCATGACGCATCAGCGAACCCGATGGCATTTTGCCATCTATGCTATACACACATACATAGTAACATAATAACTCAAATTATTATCATAAAATATGTCATAGGTATACTCTAACTTTACTCTTTATATTTATACGCATACATTGAATTACATGCATTAAGATTATTATAGAACATAACAGCTACAGCCAAATGGCTACCATGAATATTGTAAATTATTCTTCTCGAAAGCTCGAGGCATACATATGAATTATTAATACTATATTGAATAATACTAATTAATATTTACATACTCAAGTACATATATTCTCTCTACTACATACTTACTCTATTGTTAAGCCGAAGGTATGATTATTCAATACTAAAACGAATCATACCTACGACACATTTGGTAATAGTATTTGTAAAACATCGCTGGCAGAAGCCAACGCCTAGTTATAAGTTTAAGTTGTGAATAAAATTCAGTCTTGTATAGAGCTTCAAACTGAAGAGACGTCGTTTTTCTTCAGCACATGGAACAGGTAACAAGACAAACAAATACTTTAATTGCTCCTACTACCTATCCCTTACACTCTTGAGTTGTATTTCTGTCCGTTGGGCCAGATCGGTCCGCTCAGTCTCACAAACTCACGCTGCTCTACACGAGTGTAAATCATCCTAAAAGTGACCCTTGCCTTCGAGTTACGCTGTTGTTCGTTGGGCCAGATCGGTCCGTCCAACATCGTTCTCATCCGTGCTTTCCACGAGAATCAAGTTGTCCCAGAGTGAGTCTCCTTATATTGAGTAGTGTTGCTGTCCGTTGGGCCAGATCGGCCCATTCAGTAGCACTCCCACACACACTCTCAACGAACATCGTTCCTATCCCTCTCGCCTACTGCTCCTCTCACACGACCGACAAGGACAGACACGCGACGGAGCGCTAGGAATCCCACTAGAGGTCAACACGGTCATACAGCGAGCGAATGCCACAGAAAATCATCCGATTTTCCAGAAGACAAGGCAAGTGACCAGAGCTATCACAGGGTAGCGGTGGAATACCGCTGAAGGGGAACATATCCAACCAGACAAGACGAGCAGCGAATATTTTGGGCCTGTCACCACCACCAAGGTCACCTCTATTACGCATATATTTAGAGGTTATCCAACCTGTCAGTGGCACAGCCCCAAATAAAAATCGCCAGCCAACCGCTCGCCAGCATCGCCGTCCATCTTGAGACGCGCCGAGCCAGGTTCACGAGGCACCCTCTAGTCCTCCCGTGAAGGGCCTAGAGGGGAACCGCTGGCCAAATCAACTGCGATACCCGCAACGTGAATTAAACAATAACAACAACAAATAGACCTTACCAACAAGGTCGAGCGACCTGGAAAATCCTCCAACCAGGTCGTCTTGTAAGGACCCTGGACAGCCGCTGAGGATACCTCAGCAAATTAGCTGTGACGATTAGGAGGTTCGTTACATTATCTACTTTATGTATAGCTAGTAAGCAACTCGAATTCATAAAAAGGCGTGTAAAAGACTTCAAGAATCTGTGGGTAACTAAGGCCCTTTATAATACATAAGTGCATCGGCTACTCGAATATGCCTGCGCAATCTGGAATCCTGCCTTTGAGTCACACAGTGTTAGAGTCGAATCTATCCAAAAACAACTTATGCTTTTTGCACTAAGAGACTGTTATGACCCTCGCGAACTTTGTAATCTGACACCATATGAAAATACGAAAAACTAGGCGTTTTGAATCTGATGCCTCTATCATCAAGGAGAATCTTACTAAGTTCATACTTCACATTTGATGTTATAACTGGAGTTATCAACATTGAATATATCTCGAATAAGATTACATTTAATAATGCCGTAAGGCTGACTAGGCATACAAGACTGTTGAATCAATACCAACATTACACTGTTTATGCATACAATGAACCGATAAACAGATGCTGCAGTATGTTCAATAATATCAGCGATTGTTATTCAGCGTCCATGTCCAAATACACAGTTAAGTGTATCCTCTCAAAATACCTGCTCCACACTTAACGCCCATTAATCCAGTGCTCTCCCTCTCTTGTCTTTATAGTTTGTAAGAATAAAATGTCAAATCTGCTTTTTAAGTATAATTAGGTACCATTTCTGCATATTCTTTTCTCTTCTTTTTGACATGTTTGGTAAAAAATGTCATTGATGTGGGTGGATCACTTCTACTTTGCATAAAATACCTTCAATCACCAAAACAAGGAAAGGAGAAAAAAGAAAAAAAAATAATAAATAAAATAAACATGTTAGAATAATGAAAAATTGCACTGTTTGGCTAAATAAATAAATAAATAAGACTCAATAATGAGCGATTTTTCGATCATAATGATCACTTCATAAAAATTTCTTACGATAAATGACAGAAAAATGTATCTGTTATTTTGTTATGATTTTTAACAGATTTCCAAACAGATTTTGTAACGTAGAATTCCAATTATAAATTTGGAATAGGTTTTTAGGCAGTTCGAAAATCTGTTATGAATTATAACAGATTTGATAACAGATTTTGTCATGCATAATACGAATTTTGAGATCGTAATAGCTGTTTTGACAACTCAAAACATTGTATGGAAAATCACAAAAGAATAACAGTTTTTTTTTTCATTGAAGATACCCCAGAAAGGGCCCAATTATCATCTAAAGTTTATTTATTGCATAAACAAATTTAAACAAGTTTCAATAAATAAAACACTTAAAGGCCCCAAACTTTGTTTTTGATTGCACCCCTGCTGAAGGCTTTTTATATGACTCTGGAATCGCTGATTGATCGGTAAATCACTAAAACTAACAGTCCTATCGCATTAAACGCTATTATCTCAAAACTGTATTTTTAAAAACTGCTCGAGCTGTACCTAAAAAAATTATTGATTGATCTGACTACATGTAATATATTAAGAAAATAATTATTTTCAGAAAGATGTACCTAAAATTTTAAGGATATCATGTAAAAAAATTACTTTTTGTGGTTCAAATTGTTGAAAAAATAATCAAAAATTTGTCAAAAAATTTCAAATAGTTTAGTTTTATATTTTCTATAACTTAATAGATTAATACTCTCCACATGGGCGTAGCGAAGATAGGGCCGGGGAGGACAGTTTCCCCTCCCCCTGAACATTAGAAAAATAAAAGTTTTAGTATTAAATTAAGAAATTCAAAACATTTTTTCTTATAATTAAAAAGCATAGCGTCGCTGCGCCAACAAAAACAGTTATGTGTTTTTCAGTATCTTTTTAGTAGAGCGAAAAAACTGATTTCTGGTGTCCACTATTTCATTGAGAGTACTATTCTTCAATAACACGGTGTGACAAAATTAAGAAAAAAAATTTCGAGAATTATTCCCAAAAATCATGGCTGTTGGCCCGTGGAGCAGTGCAATGCAGGTGGTCGGACCTCTGGATCACGTCGGAGTTCCAAGATACAGACTGTTTTTAATATGAACCTTGCGATCACCTATTTACCAATTACATCGTAAGTTCGAAACGAAAAAAATACCAAAATGCACTTTTTTAATGTAAAATTGATCGCTGATTCTGAAAAAATTTATTATTTTTGCAAGAAAATAGCTTTCACCACTATTTTTGTGGCCTTTATTTGAAAAATAAGTAATTTTTTCACATTTCTTTCGATATCTGTAGGCATTTTTAACTTAGATGATTGAAATGATCAAATTAATTTTTCAGAAAGGAACTAACAAAGATCAACGACAAACGACGTCAAATCTTTTCATTTGTATCTGCTTTACATGTGCTTGCACGTCTGATGAAAGCGTTTGCCTTGCTCGTCCAATTCAGAGGGTATTAGGACGCTTTAATTCATCCAGATAACAGTGCAAAGAATGAATTTTCAGAGACATTCGGAAGTGAATTACATAAAATGCGTCAAACATATCGCGTATAACAACTGCATAATTTTCTATGCGTTTTTTCCCAAGAATACTATAGCATACAGCTTCATTGCATCCCACGCTAACTGTTCTGCAGAAAGCTGAACATTGAACTCATCGTCTTTTACAAGATTTCAAATGTCTGGACCTTGTATTTTCTCTCAAAAATTATAATTTTTCGGAATCAGCGATCAACTTTACAGTAAGAAAGCGTATGTTGGTATTTTTTATCGTTACTTACCAAACTTTCAAATTTAAAAAAGTCTAAATCTTGAAATACTGACGTGATTCAGATTCAGAGAAATATTCTAGAAAAATGTTGGAGGTAGGGGTAATTTTTATCTGAGTATTTCATACCTTTGTTAATGGTCAATTGCATGCGAACAAATGGAAAAGTAGAATCTATGTAGTACTACCTGTGGTATGCATGTATGTAGTTGTTTTATTATTATTTTTTACATCAAAATCAAAGTACACGCATTTGTTTCGCCTGCGATCAAAAACAGTTATAAGAATGAAATCGTACACTGAGGGAAAAAAAACATACTTTAAAATTAAGCAAAAAATGTTAATGTATAAATTTAACGCGTTTGTGTTTCTACAAAACAAAATTTAAAACAAGCGTGCTTATTTTTTTTTTTATAACTCTCATTTCATATTCTCATCCTCATATAAAGCTCATTTTTGGTTTTGTATAATTTTCTCTTATTATTTCTTTTTTATAAAAATACGTCGCTATCTGAGATTGAATTAAAAAATTATGTATAGTAGAATTATTGAGCCTACAAATGAGGCCTAGCTGAGAAAAAACATTTGATTGTTTGAAAATATTTTTTAATTGGACTTACAAAATTTGAAGGTACACCGACAAAAAAGCTTATGTCAAATTGAAAAAAACCTAGTATAATTTATAAGATGGCTTGGCAGTTTTCAGTACTTCATCAAAACGCCTAAGTTTTACATGTTGACTTGCCAAATTTTATTTGGGTGATAAATTAACCAAGTATTTGGTAATTTTTATTAGCTACTTTAAAAAAAAAAATTGAATTTCAAAAACATAATTTTTTTTTGGGTTTTGGTTTTTTTTATTTTCCTTTTTTTGAAGCTGCCGCCTCTCGTTCTGTGATTTGCTTGACTGAAATCGGTAACAACACAAATTTTTCTTTTATCAACAATAAATTAAATTAAATATGAAATAACAAAATTTACCTTCGCATGCCGTTGAGATTCGAACCCAAAAACAACCGATATCACTGTGTATGAAATCACTACACTACGCATTGAGCCAAACTCCTTCATTACGCGGAGTAATTTATTCAATATTAGTTACAACTGGAGCTATGCTGCAGCATAACACAATAATCTATTAAAAGATTTTTGTGTTTGGGTATCAACAGAATACTGCGACATACTGCATCTGTTAACATAGCTGCAGTTATGTCAGCAAGTAGTAGCAAGGCTGCATGGATCAGTGTGTAAAGCGATGGACTGGCAACAAAAGTTCCAGGTTCGATTTCGCACGGCGCACAGTGTAACGAGTGCGGCCATAATTCAAAAGTTTTTTTCAATATATAGAAAAAAAAATTATGTACGTCGAGAGAGAATATTTGAATTAAGTCTAATCCAAAACATTTCTTCAAAATTTGTATTTTTGTAGACACACGACATCATACGACTTAGGGTTTCCAAAGTTAACTTATGATAATGAGAGAAGCAGAAATTACATTGTTAAGAATTATTATGAATTTTCTTAATTAATTGCTAATATAACTATATATAAATTGTTCATATACAATATGAGAAATATATATCATATACAAATATATGAAACTGCTTCCGTCTGAAAAAGTATTTTTTTTTTGTTTTTTATGTACCGTGATCATGTTACCGGTACATTTATAAAGTGGTCTCTGACTAGTAAAATAATTAAAATTTCACCAAATTTGGAAGTGATTTAAAAAAAAACACGACATATTATGTGTGTAATTTTTTAATATGATATTTTTACAAGTATAAATAATGCTATATAAAGAAAATTAGCTCAAAATAAGTGCAAATCTGAACAAAAAGTGTATTTTTGTAGTGATAACTTTTGAACTTTTCCTTAGGTCCTGCTGTGTTAAAGAAACAACAGCCGTTATTTAAGCCAGTTTTTCCTAAAACTGATTAAGAAAATATATATAGACTATATACGTAAAGAAAATACGGAACTAGTGAAAGCCATATACATTCTTTATTGTACTTTTTTTTTTCACGTTTACCGGTAGTAACGGGATCGGTATAACTAATTTTTCCAGCCAAAAAGTGAAAATTTTCTCTAAATTCGAAAGTGATTTCAAAAAAAAGCATAATTTATATCTTAAATTTTTTTGTATTATATTTCTCTAAGTATTAAAAACAAAAATAACTGCAAATCTTTAAAACAGGTGCATTTTTGTAGTAGTACCTTTTGGATACATTTTTGTATGGTTAAAGAAGCTTATAATAAGAATATTACCAATTGGGTTGATCAAACACTTGTTGAATTTGATAAAATGATAATAACATATGATCAGTGTTTTTCAAAGAATTATAGCAAAAATTGTGACCATAGCGCATAATAGATGATCAAAACTTCTAATTGTTTAAAAAACACATTTGTTTTTTTATTTTATGAACAGCTTGATAATAAAGCGTGCGAAAACAATTTGCTCCGTGCACTTACACTAGCTTTAATCGTCGTCTTGATCTCTGTTTTAATCACTATTCTTTGTTTTTTATTTGTTTAACTAAGTAACTTCTAACTAAGAAGTCAGAGAAAGATGCTTGCATAAAAAATTGCATTTTTGCAAACGACCGGTAACAATAACAATAGCAATTTGTATAACCGCTCTCCTTTAACTAAAACTAACTTAACCAGTTTTCGTCATCAATTATGTGCATCACTTTTTACCTTTCTTTTGCTTCTTTGTTAAAAATACTTCTGATTTTTATATGAATATTTACCTTTGTTTTGCTTCTTTGTTAAAAATACTTAGTTCTGATTTTTATATGAACTTATTATTAACATTTCTAATACATTTGAAGTGAAATATTTTCTATTTGAGAAATAAACATTTTTGATTTTATTTGGAGACCATTTGGCAGTGTTTTTAAAAGAGAAAACAAATATTAAAGTTTTTTTATTGAACTCGTTTTGGACTATTTTTTATTTTGGATTATTCAGAGAAGTATGAAAAAAGGTTAAACAATATTCAATTCCTAAATAATAATGTTTAAAAATTCCTTAGTGGAACCAACTGTAGAAATACGTGAACTTTTTGTGGTTTGGCTGGTATCAAAGAACAAAAGCCATAAGCAATTATTATCGGATATGATCAGTTGTGTTAAAGTTAAGGTTACCGTGCCATTGGATAGCGATTAACTTGAAAAGGAGTTACATTTTTTATCAGCAAGGCTTCACAAGAATTGGATGTACTGCAGCAGGTCTCGATCATTTAAAAAAAAAAATACCACAATTGGCTTAGTTCATGTGTTGATATTGCAAGTTTAAAGGAGATATGCGTGAGTTCACTACATTTACCTGCATTTTACATTATATTATATTATTCCATCATATTACAGAAAGCAAGTACTAGCAGAGCCATTACCACATATGTGTCTGATTCTGAATATGTAAGTCTTGTAGAATGTTTGATTGTAATAAGTGTTAAAATAACAATATTTAGAAACCAAGTACGAGTAGAGGTCGACCTCAACTTAGCTATGATGACTCAGCTGATAGAAGTAAACGTCGTAAAATTAAAAATTTTATTACTACTCCACCAGATGTCATCAAGCGTGCTGCAAATATAGTTCAAAATCAGGAGGGGAATGCGGATAACAGGTGCCTTTCGGTTTTTGAAGCGCTTTGCGTGTATTATGATTTAAAATTATCCGTGCGAAATTGTTTTCACCCGAATTGTTTTCCACGTTACTATGCGCTGAAAAATATTATGGAAGACTTTATTCCTCGCCCAATATCACTCTTACAAAATATCTGCCGAAGTGCTTTTGCAAGCATTGCTCAATAGGACTGCGCATAGCTTACATAGACATAGATTCGAATATAAAAATACTTTTAGAATATAAATAGGGATTTGATGGCAGTTCAGGTCACAGCATTTATAGACAAAAAATTTCCAATGAAAATTATACTGACAAGTTTCTTTTCGTAGTTGCATTGGTTCCATTAAAAATTTCTATTTTAGAAAGTCATCACCATATTTGGATTAATCAACATACCTCGTCAACATTTCTTTGCCGTCCTATTAAATTTGTTTTTATGAAGGAAAATTCTGACTTAATACGTCAAATAGAAAAAGATATGGCAAGCCAAATAGAAAAACTTTCAGAGTACACCGTTCAATTAAAGAATTTTGAAGTCAATGTAACCTTTAAAATGCATTTAGCAATGATTGACGGTGCAATTGCAAATGTACTCTCCAACAACTCTTCTTCTAGCAGTTGCTATCTATGCGGTTCAGTTAAAACTTTGATGAATTCTTTTCATGCAACTGAAAGACCTATTAACGACGAGTTTTTTAGATATGGTTTATCTACTTTACACGCATGGATAACATTTTTCGAATGCGTATTACATATTTCTTATAGACTTCCCTTGAAATGTTGGAGAGTGAGTGGTGAAAGAAATCGTAAAATATTCAACGACAACAAGCTCTTTGCTTGTTTCCAAGGAATTCAAAAAAGAAATGGGTTTAGAGTAGATGCCGTAAAAACGGGATATGGGACATCTAACGATGGCAATACTGCAGGACGGTTTTTTTAATATTGAAAAATCTACAAAAATAACAGGCATCAACGAAAATTTAATAAGAAAGTTCTCTTTGATTTTGCGAATACTTGCCAGTGGTCAACCAATTAATACAGACAGTTATGGAACACTATTGCAAGATACTTTTAAAATTTATATGAAAAAATATTCATGGTATTATATGCCTGTTTCCGTGCATAAGGTTTTAGTGCATGGGCTACAAATAATTGAATATTATAATATTCCAATTGGAATGCTTTCAGAAGAAGCATTAGAGCCAAGGCCCAAGGAATTTCGAAAAAGTCGCTTGCATAATACTCGAAAAATTTCTAGGGAAACTTCAAATAGGGACCTCTTAGATAATTTATTGCTCTCTTTAGAGCCCATTATCTCATCCCACAGAAAAATTCGAAGCAAGAAACAAAGCATAGACCAGGATATAGCCCCTCATCTTTTAAATATTGAAACGGAAGACGAATGTGAAGACAGTAATTTAGAAATAGATTTTGCTAATTTAATTGCAAGCGACTCAACGTCGAATAATGAATCGGAAAGCGATAGCGAATAGATTTATTTATAAACCTATGTTGTTATAAGCTATATTAGTAAAAATAAACTAAAATTGTAGTATTTAATAAAAAGATACTTTGAGTTTTAATTCTCCTAATATGTAATTTAAAACAAACAAATTTATAAATAATTCTTACATTTGGTATAAATTAATAAATAATTATAAAGGGTGGTTAAATTTTAAGGGCCGATGTTGAATGTGAACCACACCTTAACGTCAATTTTTTTTCTGCATTTCATTTGGCATTTGTCAATTTCAGACTAACTCAATTTAAACCATGGAAAGATACACAATCAAGCAACGCGTTAAAGTTATTCAGGCTTATTATGAAAATGGGCGTTCAAATAAAAATGCATATCGTGCGCTTCGTGATTTTTTCGGTCAGTTTAATCGAAAAAATCGTGCAACAATTTGAGCAAACCGGGTCTATAGGAGATGTGAAAACATCAGTGCATGCTCGTACAGCTCGTGCTGCAGAAAATATTGCAGCTGTTCGCGATAGTGTGGCTGAAGAGCCGTCCACCTCTACTTGTCGTAGTGCCCAACAATTGCACCTCTCACGCTCGTCGTTGATGGCCCGAATTGGAAGATATGAATGTAGACGATATGTGGTTTCAACAGGACGGTGCCACTTGCCACACAACTAACGAAACAATGGCTCTTTTGCGCGACAAATTCAATGGCCGTGTTATCTCACGTGGTGGCGATGTCAATTGGCCGCCAAGATCATGTGATTCGACACCGTTGGACTTCTTTCGCTGGGGTTATTTGAAAGAAAAGGTGTACGTCGATAAGCCAGCAACAATTCAAGAGCTAAAGGATGAGATCAGTCGGCACATTAACGGCATAGAACCTCACTTATGCCTCAGCGTCATCGAAAATTTAGACCAACGGATGGAGGTGTGCTACCAAGGTCGCGGCGGCCATTTGGCCGATATTTTATTCCATACATAATTGAACCATACCAATATTATCATAATAAAAAGAAATGACAATAATTTCTTAAATAATTTGTGTTTTATTCAAAATCAACATCGGCCCTTAAAATTCAACTACCCTTTACAATAAAACTTTGCATTTTGGATAAATGTGCACTTGATTTTATTGCTCTGGGTTAATTTACCAGCACTCTTACAATATTAAGCTTTAAAAAAACATTTACTGGGCCACTTTCAAAATCAGATTACCGATTTCATTAATATGAGAAGTGGTCGTATAAGTTGACGGAATTGGTTCGTTTTCACTCCAACTAGTTGCTGCTATTAAAAAACTAGGTGCACAAAATTTTATTGCTCTGGGATCCTTTTTGGGGAAAGTATATCAGATTGCCGATTTCAGTTATATTGGAGGTGGGCGTATTAGTTAATCGATTCGATTCATTTTCACACCAGTTATTTATAGCTCTAAAAACACTATGTGTAGGAAATTTTAATGATCTGGGATCCTTTTTTAAGGAAATATATCAGATTACCTATTTCGGTTATATGGGAGGTGGGCGTATTAGTTAACTGATTTGGTTAATTTTCACACCAGCCATTTATATCTACAAAAAAGTATGTGTAGCAATTTTTAATGATCTGGGATAATTTTTTGTGTAAATATACCGGATTACCAATTTCGGTTACATGGAAAGTGGGCGTATTGATCGGCAGATTTGGTTCATTTTCACACCAGCTATTTAAAGATTCAAAAAAACTAAAAACCAAATTTTATTTATCTAGGGTAATTTCTTGGGGATCAATTCCAGATTACCGATTTCGGTTATATGGGAGGTAGGCGTGCCATTAATTCAAAGTGCCCAAATTTTTTTAAATAATTCTATTATCATAAAACTCATCTTCACACAATTTCATGATTCTAATGCAACTCCTTCTATTTTTGGCCACTCGCTATATGGGCTCGTTACACTGTGCGGCGGGCAAAGAAAATTTTGTTTTCTTTTCTTTTTGTTGATGACATGTAATAAAATTTACTGGTGTGAATATAAGCGTGTGTTTCTTAATTTACTTTATGTTATTTTTGTGGTTTTATTAAAAAAAAACACCATTAAATTATCAAATCTATCCTTCTCTCTTGTGTCTAATGACGCAGCTGTGTTTATTATTTTTCTTGCAGAAAATAGCTCAAAACTAAACTTAAGCCATCCATGCTAGTTCTTTTTCAATTCTGTGTTTTTGAATTTTGGGCTTAGGTGAATCAAATATTTTTTTTTTTTTTCTTCGGCAAGGTATCGAAGTATGTGCTTTCAAACGAATGTATTAAACAATAAACTGCTTAGGTGAATAAGCACAAGTTTATAATTCCCACACAAGTCTCTTTACCCAAGCCAGGTGATTTACCTATTAGGTGATTTACCTATTGCTTTTTTTCTCGGTGTAAGATACAATAAAAACTAATAAATTATTTAAATATATAAAATATATCAATATTTAATAAAACAAACAAACAAATTATCAAAAGAACCTTACATTTAGTATTATAAAAGGTATAAAATGACATCGCAAAAATGGGGGTAACAAATATATTGGTTTTCAATAAAAGAATTTTTGTTTTAAATTTTATTTTTAAATAAATGTTTTAAACTGAAAATGTTTACTTTAAAAGAATATTTAAAAACATTGTTTTGAAAACAAAAGCTTTTGTTTTAAATTATACTTTACCTTCATTTGTGTTTAACTTAAATGAAATTGTTTAAAGCTCTATTTCAAAAACATATTCGTTTAATATGAACAGAATTTCATTTAATTTTAACACATTTCCCTCAATGAATAACCGTTCTTTTCAGAGTCTTCCTAATACTGCGATCACATAGGTGTTTTTGATCACTTTTAACAAAAAGAGATATAAAAAAATGGCAAATGAGCAAATGTGGGCAATAGATAGTGTTAATAATATATGCAATAAAAAAACTGACAAAATGGCATAACTGTTTTTGTTGGCTCAGCGACGATAGATTTTATTTAAACTTAATTTATTTTTTATTACAAACTTACGGCTGCACATTTTTTATTTTCAGTCTCTCACTACTGCTTGTAGTAATCAGACGTGTTTATTCTTGTTTGAGAACAGTGCACTGTAGTTGTATACAACTGTAATATTTGCTTTGTTATTGCAAAAATATTCTTCTCTTTGTTCACTTCTTAACATTCTTAAAAATCTTTCAATATTTTTCAGTGGTTTTTGGTCATGTAAACTTCAGTTGCAAATCGAAGCGCAAATAAGAAGGTAAATCACTTTAAAACAGTTTAAAAAATAACAATATAAAAGGATTTATTTAAAAAAATTTTTAAATTATACAGTGAGTATGGCAGGCAAATAGTGCAGAGAAAGAAATTTGCGCCGATTAATAAAAAAAGAAAAAAAAAAAGTTTATGGCAATCAAAAAATATTGTGGTAGCTGATGAAATACACGAAGACATTACGCAAGAAACCGACAATACGAAGAAAATATAGCTGATTTGCTTACTATTCCTACACTTTCGAAACGAGGTTGTAGGAAGCTCGACTACTTTATAGCACACTTTGTAATTAGAAAATAAGCCGGTTTCCCTACAAATCGCACACTTTTAAAGTGAGGTTGTAGGAAGCTTGACTACTCCTTGGCATATTTTGTAATCGAAAATGTAGCCCGTCTGCCCACAAAGCGGCCATTGTCTTCTAAAAGTAAGTTGAAAGTGGATACGAACATGTGTTCATTACCGCCTACGAGTGTATTGCCTTTCATCAATGAAGTGTATTGCCCATTTGCCGCTGGGTATAAGCCACCAAAACTTAATGCTATTCTCAAGTGCAAGCAAAATTGAGACGAGAAAACCGGTTTGCTCCGCTTGATAACTTGCGTGATGATGAAATGAAACGTGCTTCAGACGAGGACGATGATGCAGACGTGTATTGGAACAAAGAATTTTCAAAATCCTTGCAAGATCATGCTACTGCCATAAAAAAACGACGCGAGATAAAGTTTAATTTTTTCACTCATCCGTTAAGAGACTTTCTTTCTATAAAATAGTGCTTTTTGGTTATCGAAATTATTACTCAGTATGATTACTGAAGAATTTAAAGTAAAATATATAACATAGACATTGAGTCTCTAAAAGAGATCGAAACCAAATGGTCTAATGTTAACCATGCTATCTATTTATCTATTTGCGTTCATAAAGCGCAAATTCTAAAAAGAAAATTCTTCTGCGGTGTTGCTGTGCAATGGAGGAACCCCTCAAAAAAAAGTATGGCTCAACGTTATGGACAAACTGTTCAATGTTTGGCCATGGTTCATCAAACTGTCATCGCTTTGAAATATGTTTGGCTTGTCTTTTAAATCATAGTTGTGATACATGTAAGCTAAAAACTGCAACAAATAGTAAAACATTGGTGTTCAAATTCGCAAATTGCATTAAAAACTATAAAAAGTCATTCAACCATAGGGCAGATGATCCGAAGTGTCCCTGTCGTGCGGAGTATCTTGAGTTGAAAAGTCGTCTTACTAAATCTCCAAACCAAAGTTCTAAGCTTCGTTTCAAAACTTCGAATAGGAAAAAACTTCAAAGTTACGAAGCTTCGATGCTCGATTATTCGTTAAGCGTAAAGGGCAGTAAAAAAATTTGAAGCTTCAAAGTTTTTACTCAAAAATATTTTAAAATTTGTATGTGCCTGTGTGATAAACTTCATTTCAACTTCATATAAAAATATAAATATATAAAAAAAATGAGATCCTGCGCAGTTTGCAGAGTGCTGGCGCTTTATCTGTAGAACTTCTTCAAAAATTGTGTGAGTCTTCAGTCTAGAACTATGATACAGGGTACTATGGTACAGGGTCGGTCTCCACGGTTGTGAACGCTTTTGTGTTGTTATTCGTATTCAAATTCATTGGTATTAAAATTCTTTGCAAGAACTGGAAAAATAACTGAAAATCTCGTTTTGATTGATAAGAAGCGAAAACGCTTCTTTGGAAAAATAAATGGATATAATATTTTTGATCAGCGACCCCAAATTAGTCTAAAAAATGTCCTTCCAGTTAAGTACTCGTTAAAGGCCCAAATTTAGTATAGAAGTGTTATATGACCAAAGCTGAAAGCAAGTGTAGTACACATACTTCACTTAATATACTTAACTTATCAAATGACATTCTGAAGAAAATTGCAGCCTTTTTTCACCTAAGCCCGAAATAAATATGAATTAGTAAGTACATTTATATTTAATATACTATATGCAAATATAAATACATAAAACACATTCCATAGCGTCTTCTTTCATCAATTTTCGACGTTTAAACAAAGTTAGTGAACAAAAATTGTTTGTCAAATACAAATAAATACAAACAAAATGTGTATAGCTCTTAAACAAACAATATATGAAGCTTCGAAGTATTGAAGTCTTCAAAGTTTTTCCGATTCGAATAGTAACCTTTGAAGCTTCGCATCAAAAAACTTTGAAGTACCGAAGTTTGCTTCGAATATTCGATTACTTCGAAGCTTCGAAAAAACCGAATATGAACAGCCCTACTGATGAAGTCGGCCGAAACACGAACACGGGTTGTTACGGCCACCTAAGTAAGTA